>JARYGA010041715.1:0-80513 GCA_030545235.1 Helianthus tuberosus
AAATAGAACATGGGCCATTGTCATCATTACAGAACATGGGCCTGACATCATCGAAATAGAGTTTTATTTGTTGTCTGAAATACATCGAAATAGCTCTGTTTTGAGTGAGGTTAGATGACCTAGAGAGAAAAACTAGAGAGAGACCTAGAGAGAGTTTTGAAAAAAATGTAAATTTTTTATCGCTTTCGTGTTTAAATAAAATTCTATATTTTATTTATGAGTTTTGTAATCGTATGTTCAAGCAAGACGATATTCACAACATTTTCGGAACAAAATCTAAGTTATACTTGTCTTGATACCCTTCGCATAACTTAAATAACAAGTTAGAAGGGTTAAAAATGTCTAAAAGATGATAATAAAAGTCCACGGGCCAAAATTGTCAACAAAATAAAAGTTTTTGCATCAGAGGACCTTGCGGACCACAAGGCCTTACCCTTACAATCCATAAGAGGTCCACAGACAGCAGATTGCTGGCTGGCATCATCTGTTTGCTGCAAAACTTGCCACATTTCATCATCTATGCAACCTTAATTGTGGCTATGACACATGTCGAGGCACTAATCAATTTCTTAACACACTTGGAAACACTTGGTAACACCTCATTGATCCTACATTAGTATAAATAGGCTCCATGTTCTTGAGTTTCATTCACACCTTTCTTTTTTCAACTCTTCAAAACACTCTTAGAGCTTGCTTCTAGACTTGAAGCCTCCATTTATGAGTTCTAATCTTTCCATCTAAACACTAGTAAGTATTTCTCCTAGTCTATTTCAGATTATTAGCTAGTTATTATTCGAAAGTCAAGCAAATTGATTTTGCTTTGACTTTTGGTTCTGACTAATTCGGCTAAGTCAAAGTTCAAATTGAGCTTTCCAATGTGATGGTAATAATGAAGGTGTTAATACCTTTCTATTACACCCTGTGGTCATCAAGTTTACTAAGCGAAATGACAAGTCAAACATGTATAAAATAAAAGTAAAAAATGCAGAATTTGCATTTTTGCGACAAATAAACTTTTAAGTATCAAAACTATAAATTTTGACATTATAACAGTTTATATAACATTATAAGATTTGTTTTATCATGTCTAACTCGTCATGTTCAGTTTAGCGCTCAATTCCTAGTCGAAAGTCAAACAATTTGACTTCTGCTTTAACTTTCGATTTTGACCCATTTGGTCAACCTTAAAACCCAATCAATCCGTACTATGTGACCATAATAATATAGGGAATAATCCTCTGAGATTATATCTTCTAGTCATTTCATTTGATGGGTCATTTGACAGTAGAATATATATAGCTTAAAAAGTCGAAAATGCCCTTTTGGCATAAAAACAAATAAAATGGTTTTAAACATATATAATCTATATTCTAACTTTAAGACTAATCATGTAACGTCATAAAAGATATTTTGACATCTTGGGCTCGTCATAAGACCCATTCGACCATCTAGGCCCGTATTTACGCAAACGACCCATTAAAATGATGTAAAACCATTTTAACAAGTCGTAACGGGTCAAAACACTTCAAGACACTTTCAAATCAGAATGTGAGGTTTAACAAACCATATTATACAAGATCCTTTGCTAGTTTGGTTATAAACCACATTATATCCGATCTTTCGTTTAAACCATAATATACACTAACTTTATAAGTATCCGAATGATTAGGAAATACTTGAGCTTTGCAAGCACGTGTAAACATATTATCGACAATAAATGTAAGTACATAGTCCCTACCATTCCGTTTTCAAAATGTTTTGGGGTGATTCATATGTGTCTACTACTTTTCCAAATTTAAAAACTTAGTACATATGGTTTATATACACAATATGCTTCCAATTTGTATGAAACTTGGTGGTGCGTCATCCATAACACAAGTATGTTCACTAACTTTGGTCAAGCCGAGAGGTAGTATGTTATGGCACTATAAGATTGGCAATCTCATTCCCGCTTCCTAGTTTTGTTTGGAAGTTTGCTTAAGGAATGACAAAAACTGTGCAATTTTTGACGAAATGTATTTCCAAACGACCACGCTTATTTATACAAAACAAAATAGTTTATTTATACAAAATCACAAATTGTTTTCAAACATACATAAACCATACAAATTCATATTTAAACAATTTGTTATTCACACAATTATTACAAAGAAATATTTTTGTCAAGATTCATGGCTACAAAGTCTATTTATTATACCAACTTTTGTAGTTGGTCAACATATTGCAATATCAAACACAAATGACATACATTTGGCTACAAGTTTATTTTACTCATCGACTCTCATAGTCGGACAACATATTGCAATACCAAATTCATAGCCATGAATTTGACCATGAAACCTATGTTACACACCAACTTTATTATTGACCATCTATTTTCACATGTTTTAAGTACAAATGTTTGATGATATTCAAGTATGCTACACATAAGAACGGACTCAGTTCTTAGTTTACTTTTAATTTAAAAACAGTTACTTGTACGCTTTGGTGATTGTAAAACAATGTGAACATTTGTTTAATATATTGAAACTTTAGTACCATGGGTTGTGAACAATTGGTAACGTGACTCTCTGACGTTTCCGTCAAAAATTTTCACGTGGTCAGGGTGTTACAAGATATCATATTAAAAATTTAAACCATACTTGAAAACTTCGAGAAAACAATATTCAAATTAAATAGTTATTATTTTCCCTTCTTTTTGTATATTACTAATTCTTTCCGAATTTAAAAATAAAACAAAACAATATATATGGAATTTAAAAATAAAATAATATGCATATATATATATATATATATAGGGTAAGGTTATTGTAAAAAAGACCAAAAGTGTGAGAAATGTAAGAAAGAATCTCAGCCATTAGATCTAAATTAATTGAAAAAGGTAAACAAGTAATTTTATCATTAATTCAATTAATTAAAAACTTCCCATAACCGCCACCTTAATTATAGGAAGTATATAACACCATTCAGTAAGTATATAACACCATTCAACAAGTATATAACACCATTCAGCATTCAGCAAGAATATAACACCATTCAGTAAGTATATAACACCATTCAGCAAGTATATAACACCATTCAACATTCAGCAAGTATATAACACCATTCAGTAAGTATATAACACCATTCAGCAAGTATATAACACCATTCAGTAAGTATATAAACCATTCAGCAAGTATATAACACCATTCAGCAAGTATATAACAACATTCATTGACTAAACATTTGATCGAAACATATTTTTCTCTCTATATAAGTATAGCAATATGGTACTCATTTTAAAGATAAAAAAACGCTCGTTATTATGGTGTAACTTTTTTTTTTTAAAAGTTACTTATAAAAAGTTATTGACGTTTAAAAAAAACGGGGGAAAGTTACATGTTCATTACCTAATTTCTAGTGGGTTTAAAAGACTATATTGCCCCTAGATATTTCAAATCAGTCCAAATTAATGAAAATATTTTACAATTTGGTCCCTATTGATCTCAACCATTAGATCAAAAGATCTAATGGCTGAGATTCTTTCTTACCCTTCTCACACTTTAGGTCTTTTTTACAGGATCCTATATATATATATATATATATAGAGAAAGGTTAACATACAAAAGTCCTTATCCTACTTCACATACGCGACGCGCTCAACCATCAGATCTGGGCAATAATCACGCATGGGAGCCCTAATAACGCATGGGAGCAGTTTTTGGGTGATAATCACGCATGGAGGTGATAATCACGCACGTTATAATGGTGAAAAAAATAATTACGCACGTTATAAATTCTGTCGCATATGTTAATGTAGGTTAAGCCATTTTGTACATTATACTTTCTCTCTCTCTATATATATATATATATATAATAAAATTTTTTGATTAATTGCTAGTAGTTTGCTTAGTTTTTTAAGGGTTATTGGATTTTAATAATCCTAAGTTTCACCTGTTGGCCGATAATAATCCCAACTTTAAAAATTACCTTCAGTAATCCCAATTTGTAAAAGTTTGGCCGCAATTGATCCTTTTCTAACATAGGTGCACTTAAACCAATTAAGGAATCTCTAGGTGTAATTGAATCTATTGAGGAGACCAAATTCTTATATGTTTGAAAAGGATCAATGACGGTCAAACTTTTACAAGTTGGGATTATTGAAGAAAATTTTTAAAGTTAGGATTATTATTGTCCAACAGGGGAAACTTAGGATTATTAAAATTCAATAACCCGTTTTTTAATTATTAGAATAATGGGTGTGGTGTACGTGAAGAGGGACACGAGAATGCCAGCTGGGATGGGGATGGACGTGCACAATGCCCCAATGGCCTTGGCTTGTCGAGGACGTTGGCCAAGCCACTGCTGTCACGAAACCCCCCCCCCCCTATCCGAGTTTAAGGATGGTTGAGAGTTGTGGGTTGGAGATGAAAGTTTGAGGTTTTTGCAGGTTTAGAGAGAAATGCATAAGTTAGGTTTGGGGTTTTGCATTTGATTCTTTAAAAACGAGGTTTTTAACATTAGAACTTTTAGTTTAATTATACTTTGGGGTTCATTAAAATAGCTAACCTATTTTGATTTAAACTTTTTCTAAATTATCTATATGAATACAAACTGATGATGAACAGTTGAATTGCAAATAGGCTTTTGAGCTTTTATAATGTTTCTTTTTGGGCCTCATTTTCCTTTACTAACAGGCTCATTTTCCCCTGATATATAAGCCACGTATGTGTTTTATTCCTTTTGTGTTGTTATGTCTCTATCGCTGTCGCGTGTACATGTTTCCCAGGTTTCTTTGTTTTCTCATTAATCTTCACCACATTTGCAATGCGTGCCAAGTAATGAAGCTGTCAATGTATACTAAATATTATGTTGTTCATTTGTGTTTTCATTGAAGAAAAAAGAAGTTTGGATTGAAACTGGTTTGGCGTGCAAGGGTTCTTCCATAGGGTTGCTGTTGTTCGATTGGTGGGGTTCTTCCACATATAACAGGTTTACTGCTGTTGCTGTTCAATTGGTGCTTTAATTTTGTTGTTTGTTTCCTTTTATTTTCTTTCTTTGGTATATATTGAATTTTGAATTCTATTCATCGATTGGCAGCTACATGTTGGAGATTATATCAAGAATTGTTTGGTTGGAATTGGAAATAAATGATTTACATGTTCAGTGAGGCTTAGGAGTTGGAATTTTAAAACTTAGAAGTTGTTTATTTAAATTTTATGAAACTAGGGTTTAAGTTGTTTCTTTCTTAAACAGCCATAACAGAGGTTATTATGAAATTGGTATTTATGTTCTACTTACTTGGTTAGTATAGGATGAAATTTTCTGTTTGATTAAAAAATCAAACTCGATCCAGTGACCATAAGAGTAGAGGGGGCAATCTTAATTCAAAGCCTTCAAAGTGGGTCATTTTGGGTTGCTTTTTAAATTATATGGGTTGGTTTGGGTAAGATATTTTTACTCAATAGGTCAATTAAAATTCCATCTCAAATATTTTTGGGTCAAAACGGGTCGACATATTCAAAGAAATGGATCAATGTGGGTTCGGATTGAGTTTCAGGCGGCCAAGATGAGTTTCGGATTGGAACGTAGTTGGTTCGGATCGGATTTCGGGTCGGCACGGGTTTCCGCACGGGATGGGTTTCGGGCCGACATGAGTTTTCGCATGAGACGAGTTTTGAGTTGGGACGGATTTTAGTACGAGACGGGTTTCAGCTCATTTTTTTTTGTTTTGTTTGGGTCACTTTTTCCCGGTTCGGTTTCTATTTTTTTAGTTTTTTCTTTCGTTTTGGCCGGTTTCGATTTGGTTTTTTATTTCGTTTCAGTTCTGCTTTCAGTTTTTTTCATTTTGGATACTTTTTCCCTTTGATTTTTACAGTTTATAGCATCAACGACGTTTGAGTGGGGATATTATAGTAATTTTGTTTTTCCCTTAAGCTAATTAATCTTACTGCACCTACACATACACTAATTTTATGATACCAAACACTAGAAAACTGATCATCTACAACTTCTAAACATAATTATAGAGAATCACTTTCAAAACGCATTGCCAAACACCCCTATAATCAGATCACTATAGGTAAAAGTAGAGTTTTGTTTATATATTTAATTATATAGAATTAGTATTATATCTACTCAGTTTATCAAATTTGAATAAACTGCAACTACATAAAAATACTAATAGATTAAATTCTGCATCACCAAAACTCAAATCCGCAAACGGATTCCAAATACTTTATTAACAGTTTCATAATTTCAATACCAAAACTGAATTGAAAATTATTTCACCTGTATTTTTCCGATTACTTGGTGCAAATACAGAACTTATAGTTAGATAGGTTTATAAAAACTTTATATATACACTGTGTATATTACAACCGTGTTTATTTAAATCATTATTTATATTCTGTTTCCAGCTGAACCAGAATAATCTTCTACAGTGTGTCTCCGCGTGTGCCCGGTTTCGGTTTCTGTATCGACTTGACCAAAAGGTATTTTTATTATGAAATCATGTTTTTAGAAATGGGAAAAGAATGAACCCAACCCGTTTTGGCCCAAAACCCATTCAAACGGGACCCGATCTGACCCGAACCCGTTTGAACGTGAATCCGTTCCAACCCGGACCCGTTCTGACCCGACTCAAAACAACCCTTTTTAAATTTGACCCATTTCGACCCTAACCCGTTCTGACCCTAACCCGTTATGACCGACCCGACCCGTTTGCCTGTCCTACATAAGAGTAAAGTGCGGTTTTTTTAGAATCAAAAGGCTATGAAACTAAGCAAAACAGATCAACTTTTGTTCTATTAAAGTGTTTATTTTTATGCTTATTATAGTTTAGGATGTAAAGTAATAACAAAAGAAGTTAAGAATAGAAATTCATGATGTAGTTAGTTTACTTGATGGCTATGCTTTAGACAGCCACCTCTTAAATATTGATTTTCTTTTGTTCTGTCAAAGTGTTTGTCTTTATGTTTATTTTAGTTTAGGATGTATGATAGAGCAAATTCTAATTTTCGTTAGCATGATTTGATCAGATTTTCAGTTAGAATTGGCCTTACACTTTTTTGTTGTTCTTTTTTATCATTTGCATGTTGATTAGATTAGATTGTCTATATATTACTGTGTTCGTTTTTTATTATCATTCCGAGTATTGAGATACAAGTGCTCTTTTGTAAGTTGGTTCTCTCCAATTGGTTCGTAATATGATGTTTTTGTTCCTTTTATAGTCAAAGCTTTTTTCCATTTGAAGCCAGCGTTTGCAAAATCAGGTTTGCATATGGCTGCACATTATTTGGATAGAAAACGAAAAGCTCTAGCACTTGAAAATTCTATTGAGCGTTCTTTCTCAAATGAACCTGCTGATTTTGGTGTGCAAACAATTGGTCAGTTGGTAAGGCGATCAAGCATGTTGCGGGCTGCCGCCAATCAACGTTCTATACAATCTCTAACTTCTGTCCAGCCTGATATGGAACAGTATGAGGGTCCATCAGCATCATCATTTGATTTGCAGTTGCCTGGCCCTTCATACGTTGATTTGGGAGATTGTATAAACGAATGCGAATACTGTGGCGCATAGCGGCTGAAATCATCTCCTCTTAAACAAAGGCCTAGATATAACACGTGTTGCAAAGCGGGCAGTGTACGCATTCCTTTTCCAGTTGAGCCACCATCATGTATCAAAGAATTGTATTCTAGCTCGCAATTCATGGTAAACATACGTGCGTATAATTCCATGTTTTCCATGACATCATTTGGTGCCGACTTTGATGATACAATTAACCATTCTGCTGGTCCGTATGTTTTTAAGGTGTCTGGCCAAATTTCACATTGGATTGGCTCTTTATGCCCTTCAGCGGGTGAGAAACCTAGGTTCCTTCAAATGTATGTCTATGATACACTGCACGAAGTTGAAAATAGACTTCGTTTTTTTTATAGTGATGATCAACGTCGATTATCCCCAGATGTTGTCTCACTTCTTACGCGTACATTAGCCAAAACCTATGAGTTTGTGCGTCTTTTTAAGAGTGCGGCTGACCTTTGCTCGCAACAACAAGTACCTGAGTTTGCGATTACCCTTTGTAACAAGTCTAAACAAAACATTTACGGGTTACCCGTTGTGGGTACTCTTGGTGCTATTGTATGAGACAATGACCCTTTAGCAAGTGACTATGATATTGTGGTACATAGTAAAGATGGCAGAGCAAAGCGTGTAAGCAAGTTGCATTCATCATATATGCCTCTTCAGTACCCACTTCTTTTCCCTTATGCGGAACCAGGCTGGTCTCCAGAACTTCAATTGACTCTGAATTCTCGGGCTAAAGATCGAAACCTTACCATGAATATGTTTTATGCTTATCATATCCACGATCGTAAGGATACATACACGTTGTTGTTAAACGCAGGTTGTCTCTTTCAACAATATTTGGTCGACGCATATGTGTGCATAGAGCAATGTTGGCTTGAATATATTCGTACCAATCAAAATAAATTCCGTTCTGAATTCTTGTGTGGTATCCACGATGCCTTCTCGAAAGGTGATACCGAGGGCCGTGAGGTTGGAAAAAGAATAATCCTACCGTCTTCTTTTACCGGTGGCCCTCGATATATGTATAAGCATTATTAAGATGCTCTTGCAATCTGTAGGGTACATGGTAACCCACAATATTTCATAACTTTTACATGTAGCGTCAAATGACCAGAAATCAAGCGTTACTTGAATAGAATTGGTGGCGCAAACTCACAAGATAGACCGGACATTATTGCTAGAGTGTTTCAAATGAAGGTTGAAGCTTTAGTCAGGTTTTTGAAGACACACGAGACATTTGGGAAAGTTGCAGCTGGTATACTCCTAAACTTTGCTCTATTATTTAACATACATATTCCTTTTGGTTTCTTAGGTACTAACACCAATGACCTCTACTTTTTCCAGATTTATACACAATCGAATTTCAAAAAAGAGGCCTTCCACATTGTCATGTGCTTCTTTGGGTTACGCCTGAATGCAAGATACAAAATGCAGAGGATGTTGATAACTTCATTAGCGCTGAAATTCCTAACCCGACAATAGATCCAGTTTTGTATCGAATAGTAACAGAATCTATGATGCATGGACCTTGCGGTTTGCCAAAAATGAATACTCCCTGCATGATAGATGGTAAATGTTCTAAGTCATTCCCAAAAGCCTATGAGCATGTTACTAGATTTGACGAGCAAGGTTACATCCATTACAAAAGATCACCGAATGGCATTCAAGTAGATAAAGGCTGGGTACCACTTGACAATGGATATGTCATTCCTTACAATAGAATTTTGTGTTTACGTTTGGAAGCCCACATTAATGTTGAATATTGTGGATAGAGTATGCTTATCAAGCATCTTTTCAAGTAGATCTCCAAAGATGCAGATCGTGTGCGTTATGCTGTCACAAGGACCGTTGAATCTTCAACACAATCTGACACTAATGTTGTTGAAAACATTAATGAGATCAATAATTTTGTCGATGGGAGATTCATATGTCCTCCCGAGGCAGCATAGCGAATACTACAATTCCCAATCCACAACGAAAACCCACCAGTACAATTGTTGGATGTACACCTCGAGCACATGCAGAATGTTACTTTTAAAGACAATCAAAAACTGCAATAAATACTAACCAATCCAGCAACAAGTAAGACAACCTTGACTGAATGGTTGAGAAATAATCAATTAGACCCTAGCGGTAGAGATCTGAGATTCATTGACTATGTGTCCAGATATAGGTGGGAACCTTCTGGAAAAGGGTGGATCCGAAGATTTTTAACAACAAATCCAACGATTGGGCGATTAGCATATATTCATCCTACATGTGGCGAGCCTTTCTATTTGAGATTGTTTCTTGGCCACCAAACTGGTTGTTGCTCCTTTGAGGATATCCGAACAGTTTCCGGTGTCGTTTGTTCGACGTATCGTCTTGCTTGCGAAAAGTTGGGCTTGATCGGCAATGATAGAGAATGGGCATCAGCATTTATAGAAGCATCTAGCTGGGCTACTTCTGCAGAACTTAGGGCCCTGTTTGTTCACATGCTACTATATTGTGAGATATCAAATCCATTGGCATTGTGGCAAGAACATTGGGAACGAATGAGTGATGACATAATTCTCAATCTAAGGCAACTCGCAGGAACATCAAACGTGCATTTTTCTGGTCCAAATTTGCAACAATACATACTCTATGAGATAGAAATGCTTCTTAATTCAAACACAAGCTCCCGCTCCCTCGCGGAGTTTGGGCTTCCCATGCCTCCTGACACCATGGTCGCAGCCCTTAGAAACCGATTGCTTATGGAAGAAAAGTGCTATGATCTTGAGGCACTAGCTGCCCAGAATATTATTATGTTACGTGGTTTGAATGATCGACAGCGAAAAATATATGACAAGGTTCTTAAATCAGTCAATGACAAGTACAAGTGCTTTTATTTATATATGGCCATGGTGGTACAGGTAAAACGTATTTGTGGACTGCTATTATTGCTGCTCTTAGATCTACTGGAAAGATTGTTTTGGCAGTAGCGGCATCTGGAATTGCATCACTATTATTGCCATCAGGAAGAACAGCCCACTCTCGATTCAAAATCCCGCTAGATTTAACTGAAGACTCTCTGTGCAACATAAAAAAACACACGCAACTTGCGCAACTACTCTTAGAAACATCCCTTATAGTTTGGGATGAGGCACCAATGAGCGATCGTCGGTGCTTCGAATCTTTGGATAAAAGTCTCAGAGATGTTCTTGGAAACCAAGATAAACCATTTGGCGGAAAATCTGTTCTATTAGGAGGAGACTTCAGACAAACACTTCCAGTCAAACCAAAGGCTTCAAAAGCAGAAATCATAGCATCATCACTACCAAAGTATTATTTGTGGGACAAATTCAGCATTCACATGTTGACAGAGAATATGCGCTTGTCGCAGTCGAATGCAACTGTCGCTGAAAAATAAGCTATAACATCCTTCTCCAATTGGCTAATTGATGTTGGGGATGGCAAGATAGGTGCAGTTGACGAAGAATCACCATCCGACTCAAAATTCATTGACATACCTGCGCAATATCTTATCCAATCTGGAGAGAACGGGCTGCGAGAGTTAATAAGGTTCGTCTACGACGATAACCTGCTCAAATTTCCTACATCAATTACTTTGTTCGAAAGAGCCATAGTATGCCCAAGAAATGACACTGCTGATCAGATAAATGACATAATACTCGCGTCTTCCCCCGGAGAATGCTCAACGTACTTAAGTCTCGACTCCATGGTACCTCACTCCCAAAATGGAGGTGAAACGGATATGATGTACCCTCCTGAATATCTTAACTTATTGAACATCAATGGTATTCCCCCACATTGCCTAAAACTTAAAGTGAATGCCCCTGTAATTCTGTTACGCAATATCAATCAAAAATCTGGTTTGTGTAACGGTACTAGATTGTTAATTTCTAAGTTGTTACCTAGAATTATCGAGGCACATGTAATTACAGGCACTGCTGTAGGACACCGTGTTTACATACCTAGAATCAGCTTTGTACACAATAGTAAAGACTTGCCCTTTGTCTTCACAAGACGACAATTTCCAATTAAAACATGTTATGCAATGACCATAAATAAAAGCCAAGGCCAATCATTAAAAAAAATTGTTGTGTACTTGCCTCAACCTGTGTTTAGTCATGGCCAACTATCTGTTGCTCTGTCAAGAGCAACATCCCCAACGGGTCTCAAAGTCCTTATAGAACCTCAACAAAATTGCGAGGCAAAGAAAACAAAAAACATTGTGTACTCAGAGCTCCTAGGTGAAATTACAGCTCACGAGGTTATTACCATACTTTACACACACACACTTAAAGAATAATAATTGTTGTAAGTAATTATCATAAATACCCATTACAACTCCTAACTTAACTAAACAACCCTTTAGCTGCACTACTTATCTAATAGCATTAGTGCCTTTAATACTTCTATTGACACTTACAAAAGTCAGAATTGTTAGCATGGATTTTACGTTATTAATATACGTAAGAAATAACTTCAATATGTTCTTATACTTTAAGAATATGTTTCATCTTATCCATCTACTAACCTCCAATACAGTGTATTTAATGACGGTAATATCTTTCTTGAACAGAATGGCAATCATCAATGAATTCATAATAGCATCAATCGTCCCCAGGGGTGATCCAGCACCAATAGAAGTCCGTATTATAAGAAAGTGGAAGCGAAGTAACGACCTCTTCTACCTCATGATAGACAAATATGTATGTACTTCCTTTAGACACATTACTTACCCACTATCACCAATATAATAACATAACCTACTGTTGTAACATCCCGAAAACACAAAATTTTATATTAAAATTTATAAAGTGTATGATAAACAAGAATAAACTAACTAGGATAAACAACCCAGTTAGTTAGAAGCCTTGTAGTAACACAGAAATGAGTTAAAAAGCCAAAAATACAAACTAAATAAGAGTGGAGGGGTTTAGGTTGTCAAAATCGAAACTTTCATTACTAATAATTAGTAAAATAGAAACCAAACACTCCATTTTGGAGTCCTGGTCGATCAAAGAAACACAGGGGGCGACACCCACTTCTTCACAACCCTAAACCCTACTAAAATCTCAAATTGAAGGCTCAAATCATGTCATAAACGAAATCTGAGCATAGAATCGTGATCTCCTCGTCAAGGAGGTCATAAGGTATGTCAAATTAGGCTGTTTTGATACAACTCAAATTCTTGCATGTGATTGAAATCAAAGATTTAGCTTGATTATGTGTTGTAAAACATGAAATAGGAAGTAATGTGAAGTCTAGGGACAAACCCTAGATGATTTCTTGTCAAAATCTTGCATGTTAGTTGTAAGGATCAAAATCACTATAGTGGGTGATTAGTAAGTTAGTAGAACTTGATAAACACTAGGATTAAGATTCTTGTTCTAGTGAAAACTGAAATTTTGAGATAATCTCTGAAATTGTTGATGTTAAAATACGTGTATATTGTCTAATTGAAGTTGATTTGGGTAATAATTTCAAGTTATGAACTTGGTGTAGATCATGTAGAAATCTGACCCACAAGGTGTTTGATAAAACGCCTAAGTGAGGGTTAAAATGTTAAATATTGCTAAAAACGCAGATTTGCATATATTATGAATGAATGCGTTAAAGCTTATGAAAGAGAGTTCTAATCTTGTTATGAATTGAACTCTTTAGGCAAGGAATCCGGAACGTCAAGTGGACACGCCGGAAGTGATACCCGTGGAAAAGGTGTGCTTTAGAGGTACGTGACTTTAGTCTCGTTGTATTATGTAATAATGTTTAATTTTAAAGTACAAACGATGTCGGATTGTAATTGATGCGTTTGATGTATCGTTAGAGTGGCGAAGTTCACTAGATCACCAAACGGGTCAAAAGAAACATTAGAATCTGGTTTGGTATCTTAATAAAGTGATGGTTTTCATTAGATAGCCAAACGGGTCAAAATATTGCTTGAAAACGAATCGCATGAGTAAAGACTTAAAAGTTTCATATCATGATAGGTGATAGATGGTAATACATCATTAAACTGGTTAAGATATTGATCTAAGTATAAGAACCCGGAATATGGGTCAAACAATAAATGTTAAATGAAAAAGGGTTGTTGAAACGGAAAGCTTGAATTCCGAGGAAACAAGTATTAGCCCTTGATGAATTGCAAAGCCATGGAACTGGCGTGAATACACCAAATATATGAACCCGGAAATTTGGGTAATTATGTCTAAAAAGCTTTAAGAATGAAGAAGAGGTGCTATGCACTTACATAAAAGGGTTGGATAATGGAAATAAGGAAATCATGAACCGATTGTCGGTATCTCGGTTTCCATGATGTAAAATTTACAATGTTGGATCCGTAATCTTATTACGGACTCATAGGAAAAAGAATCGGCTAAAACGGATAAGCGAGTGAAAAGTTATAATCTTTACAAGTTAGAAAATAGTCAAAGGGTAATATTGCAGAGTCCACCGTAAATTACGGTTCCACCGTAATTTACGGTGGAGTTCAAAACCTTACGGTGAAAAGCTCCTGGTTTACGGCAGCACCAGAATCATTCCAGGTTCACCGTAATTTACGGTGACACCGTAAATTACGGTGGAACCCAGGAAATTTATATTTTGTTCGTTCCTTTGCATCGTTTAATTTCGTTTATACGTAATGTATTAATGTCAAAACTAATATCTTAGTGTTTGACCCAAGGTATGTATAAAGCCCTCCCGGATGGTGATCAAGTACAACGTCAAGAACCGAACACGCATTTTGAAGCTTCCGCAAAAACCTTAATCTTGTCTAAACATAATCATGTTGTAAACTCTTTTGTTAATCATGTTTTAAAACCCCTTGAACTAGTGGTTAGTTTGTTAACAAGGGTTAACTTTTAAACTTGTTATGGATTATCTTTGGATGTATTTAGCACTATCTCAAGTGTGAATGGTTTAAATATGAAATCTTTTTGTAAACTCTGATTTTTCTAATAAAGTTCACGTAATTATTACTTAAATTACGACAAAATATTTAGGGTGTTACAACTGTACATATATAGGGAGATGCAATACAGGCAACCGTCCCTTGGTTAGACAATGATTACTTTGAAAGGAAGATTAGTCTTTTTTCATGTTACTTGCTAGACGATTACATATGCAATGATGCACCTACATCACTAAAAGTTAATGCACATCCAGCAAGTATTCTCATGGGAACAACAACAACGATAACCTTGATACCTAGCTCAGAAACATTCCCAACGCATTACTTTAACTTTTGTCCATATGCTAACTTGCATCTCGGGATCGACGACAACCTTACTGACGAAAAACTAAGTGTTCTCACAGGTATTACATTTGTTATATTAATAAATCAAACATTTTCCATTCTAATTATTTTCATTCATGCTCTGATATATTGACTTCTTAACGCTTAACAAAATAGTTCATTCTACAGATTACATGGGCAAAATAGAGGCCACCATACCAGGTATCACTAAAAAGGGGAAGAACTATCTACGTGTGAAATTGACAGACATCAGGTACTTTTAGACAATTTCTACTTCATAGTTTAACCTAAATCAGAAAATAACTATAAAATCAATACAGTGGTCCAAACATTGATGTCACCCTATGGGAAGAGGTTCTACCACGTTTTGATAAGCAAGCAATGTTAAGCGCAGAAGAACCGATTGTCGTCGCATTCACATCGTTGAAGGTCACCATCTTTAAAGGTCACACATCAGACAAACTACAACTGTCGTCAACCCCAGCAACCCACGTTTACTTCAACCCCGATGTAGAGAGTGCCATAGAAGCTAGAAACAGGTAAAGAAGAAGACTCTTTGATTTACTCAGCTATAATTTTTTTTTCCAATCTAACATAGCAAATTACTTCTATAGGTTCAAAGAAGGAACACTACATCTACTAGCAGCAACCCCTGGCTACGAATCACAGGAACGCCATCTTCGCGCAGAAGACATAAACAAAAGAACAATTTCAGAGCTCTTGGAACACCAAAAAGAAAACCAGGTACATACATAACTGTAAACTATCCACGTAATTGTTAATAAAGTTTGTAAATGTTGTTAATTAGTTAATATTGGTAGCATATTACCCTAGGTCAATTATGCAATACTATTGGAAAAGCTGATGAATACTATTTACAAGTTCAACATACTATTTAAAAAATATTTTATTTATCGTATTATCCTATAAGTTGCCTATATTCGTAAATGATCGCCAACAGCTCTCTGCTACAAATTTCATTACCATTATTAAATATCTACAATTCATTAAAATAATGATATGATCTGATAACTTTGTTATACAGGGGCAAACATTCAGTTGCCAAGCATCAGTGACAACTTACATCAAAGGTCGGCCGTGGTACTACACAATGTGTCCACAGTGCCCAAGAAAAATATACCAAACAAAAAGAGGTTGGTCATGTGGTAGTCACCAAAACCTACCAGAACCAAAATTCATGTAAGATGAAAAGAAATATAATTATACAATACAAAAAAAAAGCCAAATATCCTAATTAATAACTAACTGTAGGTACTGCGTGGCTGCAACAATCTCAGACAACACAGCTCCTACTATGGCAACATTTTTTGACGAGGCAACTGTTGGGTTAATCGGCATACAATGTAAAGACATGGTCCTGAAACATGGCTACACAGACCGTTATCAAACACCAGAACCCCTATATGAAGCCATTGGAAAAGACGTCACAATGCAGGTTCAGTATGCCCATTCAACAACTCCCAGTCCCAACTCAAGTGTTCTCTCCGTCAACAAAGTCTAGGACAGCAAGCTAAACATCACAGCAACACCACCTTCACCTACCCAACAAACAACACCTACTGCAGACAAAAAGTTGGCCCTAGAATCAAATGAAAACAGACCTTCAGCTAAACGTCAACTATATCAATCAGGTATCCCACCCTATATCAAGTATTAACTTAAGCCCACTTTTAACAAAAACAACATTACTAATGAATGTGATCAAAATGCACAGAAGGCGTAAGCGACACCAAGAAACTCAGGTTCCCGGAATAGGCCACTAACAAATACTAGCCCAACTAGAAGAACGCAACCAACTGCATCAGAATGCACTATGTTTTGTACATCTCAATTAACTGAAGTAGTTGTTGTAAATAAACTTATGATACGTTCGACAAAACCATGGGCTGCCTTTTGTATGTAGCAATCACATTTTGTAACCATGGGCTGCCTTTTGTATGTAGCAATCACATTTTGTAACCAAACCTTGCAATCAGTTCCATGAAAAGCAAGTTGCACCTCTAATCCACAACTAATTTCCTGCCGCGAAGCGCAGGTCAATCCATCTAGTTAATATAAATTTTAACTATCTTAGTTTTCAAACAGTTTAAAATATTTAATAACTAACTGTTTAATAAATATTTGTTAAAAAATTAAAAGAAAAAATAGAAAGGAGAAGGTGAAGGACCATCACCACAACGCATAGGTTGGTGTTGAAGGAAAGTGATAGAATAGTTGGTGATATGATGCTGATATGGAGAATGATGATGAAAGGAAGGTCAATTAACATTCAGCCTTAATGGTTTCGTTATCAACTTAACTCCATAGGATCAAACATTTTTTAATTGTTAATTTGAAATGCATACTATTTTCTGTGTCATTTAATATATCTTTCGACATAATTTACTTTAGTGTTTAATATGTTCAAATAAGCCAAGTTAGAGAATCCTTCGAGTATTTTATGTTATTTAGCCGCAATGTAAAGCGTCACGGCGCCGTTATACATGATGGAAAATTGATGCAAGACAGACAACTAGCAGCCAAAGGTGTGGAAGGGTGACATGGTTGGAAACTAGCGAATAAGATTAACCATGTGAATGCGCCGTTGGTACAATGCCATTAACCGTGTTGCTTGTTGTGCAACAATGGTTCCTATTTGATAATTGACAGGCCATGAAACACAAACAAAAATAATTGTGTCGGTATACTCATAATTTTACAAATTTAATATTTGATTAAAATAACAATACAAATTTAATATTTGATTAAAATAACAAAAAACTAAATGACGTAACCTTATATAAGAGAGCAGTTGATTGGTTGATAGGGTCGACTAACCAATGAATAGATGTTATGTGGTAATGTAGCATCAACTATAACTCTTTTATTTTTGGGCTTCTCTCGTTATAATTAATTTATAATATATGTTTTCTATAGAGAAGGTGAGAACGTAAACAAGCTAAATCCATCCAAAATCAGACCAATATATTTGAGTTATATATTCGAGATGTGAGAAAAGATTTGAGTTTTAATTCTCTTTTTTTTTTTTTTTGAAAAGTGAACTTCTTAATGGTGACCATTGTCACATCCGCAAATCGCGGACCCTCGCCAAGAACGTGGGCTCAGATAGCAAGGCCAGCGCTGGGTTAACCCGTCTAACCAACAAAAGAAACGCAACATAAAACCAAGTCCGTATACAATGGATATCTAGAATACAATGGGATCATCCGATTTATACGCAGATCGAAGATCTTTTATGCCATATCTACAATATATGATACATCGTAGTCACCAAACGTTATTTTGGGAAACAAATGTAAATATAATTTTTTATTTGAACTCATATATTCACTTTCATAATTATTTAATTGTATTTTTTAAGGTTTCTGATATACAGGTATATCAATGTGCGATCGTTTCATTTTGGTCTCAAAAAGTTCACAAAAATAATAACAATAAATCTTCAAAATTTAAATATTTGTCAAAAACCGCCGCGAAATTGTTAAAAAATAATTTATAATTAAAATTTAAATTTAAATGACGTCCGCAAAGCAGATTTTTGACTAAATGGTGGTACAAAGCGATTGCAAAAAGACCCTGGTCGTAAATGTGGCCGTCGAACGAGGATATTGTTGCAAATCTAATGGACACAAACTGATTGAAAGATTTTCGACTGCAAAAGCGTCGTTGAACCTTGCCACATAAGAACTTGTCGCAAAATGCTTTCACCAAAGGGGATATGACTAATTACGACCGAAATATATATGGTCATAAATGCCAATTTTTTAATCTGGTAGTGTTATCCATTAACCAAGTGGCAACCATTTCGGCCCCTTAATTTTCTTATAGCTGATAAAAGTAAAAAGAAAATACGTAGAATGGCAGTAACTTTTAGACATGAATCTTACAATCTGTTAATTAGTATTTGTGTAACAAATAAATAATACAAATAATATTGAATAAGGAGAAAGAATATACAACCATGCACATACAAGTAACTAATAAATTATACAATACGATGAGCAGATATATACAGATATACACGCTCATATCACATGCTAGACGGCATGTTGTACTCATACATGTATGTGTTCATGGGCACAGCGGTTACATCATGGCTACAAGCCGATGAATCAAAGTCTAGAAGCCATGACTCAAGGTTCCTGAGCTCAATCTCATTCACATAGTCGATGACCTTTTCTTGAGACCATTGCAACCCTAATTCTTCAGATGAACAATTACTAGAACCATCAAACTGCATGAACATGTTATCCAAACTCGGATCCGGACTAGAACCAAGGCTACGATCAAGGCTAGGATCAGGGCTTTCATAGTCTATGACCCTATCTTGATCAGACCATTGGAACCCTAATTCTTCAGATGCACAATTACTATAATCATATTGCATGAACATGTTATCTAAACTTGGATCAGGGCTGTCATGGTCATCGATTTGGATCACATGAGCCGGTTCGGATGACATGACATGCATAGTAGGAGGAGGGGAGAAAGATGATGGTTCTGGAGAGTGTGAACCGTTGCCGGTAAGCTCTTGAACTAGGGTCTTGAAGTTGGAAGAGTTGGTTATGTAAACCTTTGGTTTCAAGACTTTTATGAGGCTGTTGAATTGATGTGTGGGTTGCTTTTTGGAGATTTTTAGGGAGGCTTGGGCGAGTCTTTTAGCCATGGTTTACTTTGGAATGATCAAACAGGTGGTGATTGTAACGGAGGATCCTAAGAGGTATTTGTATTAAGGTGAAATATGAATAGAGACAAATGGAAAGATATTTGTAAGATGCTTAGAATGAACGGTTTTCTTCACAAAAGTTTGCAGTTAGTATTCAATATTCATTGATGTGTTGAGTCAACATCTTTGCCCAATCTACTTGGACATATTTTATACCTTTGAAAAGAATATCACAAAAACTCCAAGGACATGTTTTATACCTTTGAAAGAATATCACAAAAACTCCAAAGAATGTATAAGATAATAGATCTCTAATAATATTCCCTTATTAAGGGAAAATAAAAAGTAATCAAACAGGGATGGTCTTAAACACTCATGCGTCATGTCTAAGCCCGAAAAAATGTGTCTTCTAGCAAACAATGGTGGTTACTATCAGTCAGAGGCTCGTGTCTTTTAATCTTCACTAATCGCATTCGCTGATGAAAAATTCCTTACGTCACAATATTATCAAATGGGTGGGCTTTTAGCCGCTTATTATTATTATTATTATTATTACTTAAACTAAAATGAGTATACCTGATAGGTTTAATAGTAGTTTTAAATAAGTCTAAGATATAAGTTTATATTTCATATAGGTTTTTCTAACTATAAAAAATACGTCCCTCCTCCCCTGATAAAATGTGCACTAATTGAAGATCATCCCCATCTCCGGCCTGCTATGTAATCAAAGTATTAATCATAACTTTAATAAATTATTCCTTGCTATTTAGTGTCATAATTTCTCTTAGAAAACTTGCATTAACATCTAATCTAATATAAAAAAAAAAGAGAGAACTTAAACGGTAAATATTATTTTAGTATTCTTTTTTGTTGTTCATTATTGAAATATATTATTATTATTATTATTATTATTATTATTATTATTATTATTATTATTATTATTATTATTATTATTATTATTATTATTATTATTATTATTATTACTAGTAGTAAAACACGTGTGCAAACACGGGTGGGTTTTAGAAAACTATGCATAACACATTTTAATAGAAAGTAAAAAATAATTATGCAGACTTCTAAAATTGATATAAACTAATGGTCAACAGGTTTAGTCAACAGGAGTTCCATTATGTTGACAACCTAACCACTGTTGTCTATCGACTGTTAAAAATCTTTGTTGCTTTCCAACAGAGGTATCCTAACAACTGTCATCCATTATCCCCAACAAAGGTTGTCACGTTGATAGATGTTAAGTATCAGATGTTAGTCAACCCATGTTAAAATAGTTAGTTAACAGAAGTTAAAGGGGTTAGTTAACAGATGTTAAGAGGATAATGCTATGAACGATGAATTTAGTGCTCTTATTAAAAATGAGATCTGGGAACTTGTTACTAAAACACCGGATATGAACATTTTTCGCAGCATGTGGCTTTTTAAGCACAAATTTAAATCGAATGGAAGTCTTGAACGTTATAAGTTTCAGTTCGTATGTGACGGTCGAAAACAGCAGGTGGGTATTGACTGTGGGGAATCTTTTAGTCCGGTTGTCAAACCAGCAATTATCCGGTTGGTGTTATCTTTAGCTCTTTCTCGGTCATGGAACATTCATCAACTTGATGTGACTAATGCCTTTCTACATAAGAATCTAGCTGGAACGGTGTACATGCATTAGCCCATGGGATTTTGACATCAGGATTATCCGGATCATGTGTGTCGTCTTAAAAAATCTCTATATGATTTAAAACAGGCACCTCGCGCGTGGTAGCAACGTTTCACAGACTTTGTTCTCATGATAGGCTTCATGCAGAGTAAGTCTGACAACTCTTTCTTCATCTATCATCAGGAATCAAACACAGCTTGGTATCAACATTTCACAAACTTCTGTTGCTTTCCAACAAAGGTTTCCTAACAACTGTTCCTCCACTATCCCCAACAGAGGTTGCCACGTTGATAGATGTTAAGTATCAGATGTTAGTCAACCCATGTTAAAAGGGTTAGTCAACAGACGTTAAGAGGATAAGGAAACAGGCGTTAAAAGGGCAAACAAAGGTTGCAGTAGTATTCGTAAGTTCATAAATACTTTTTTACAACAATACACATGATACACTAATATAACATTTAATAAAAACATCACACCTAATAAACTTATAAAGCATTATAATACATCTTACATATTTTTCGATCTAAAAAACATCATCCAAAATTTATAATAAATATGAGTAAGTAAAAGATATACAATTAAATGTTCAAAAGTCATCAACCATGACATAACAACATGTCATCATAGGTTTTGTAGAACTTCTTTGTAAACTACATTAGTAGTGGTTGTACAAACTCGTTTTGCTTTATCACTAATCAAAATTTTCAACCCCTTCCTACTTTTTACCCTAGATACAGCAACATAGAGTTGACCATGACTAAATACTGGACGTAGGGTTGTAAACGAAGCGTACGAACACGAACAAGACCTTGTTCATGTTCGTTTGTTAAAAAATATATATGTTTGCGAACCGTTCACGAACACTTATCGAAAGAGATTTTATGTTTGAGTTCGTTTGTTAAGGAAATGAAATTGTTCGTGTTCGTTTGTGTTTGTTTGTTAATTTTAGGCTACGAACAAAAGCGAACGTTGACGAACACAAATGAGCACAAACTAATGTTCATGAACACAAACGAACACAAACAATCGTTCATAAACAGAATATATAATACACGGACACTTCTTAGATATTTAATTTCTCGAAATTTTGAAGTATTTAAATAGATATAAAAACTAAAAACACTAATGAAGTATCGAACACAAACAAACACGTTACCGAACGTTCACGAACATAAACGAACGAACATGACCTCTGTTCATGTTTGTTCATTTAACTAAACGAATGAAATTTCTTGTTTGTGTTCGTTTGTTTAATAAACGAACGAACACAAACGAACTTTCCGTCAAATGGTTCACGAACTGTTCGTCGAACGTTTGGTTCGTTTACAGCCCTAACTGGACGTGGAAGATACAAACCAACACATTCCAACGATAGTCCTTGTCTTTTTTTTATTGTCATAGCAAGCACAGTGAAAGTGGGAATTGTCTTCGAGAAATCTTCACTGGTATTCTTTTATCAGAAGGTGTCATCTTCAATCTTGAAATCAAAATACAGTGACCTATATTAGTCCCTGTGATAATTTTTGCTTCAATCACAACTTTTCCGAGTTTCATGACTTGTAAACGTGTACCATTACACAATCCATTTGCCTGATCAATGTTTCTGAGTAACATCACTAGAGCACCAAGTTTCAATACTAATTTATGGTTAGGTAAACCAGACAAATGAAGATTGTTTAACACATCAGGAGAAAACAATGCCATGTTAATCTCTGATTCTTCCTCATATTGACATAAACTATCTGAACTAAAATAAATCTTCTCTTCAGCAGGCAGATTCTCTAACAACTCTTTATTTATTGAATCCACTACTTCATTAGTTAGAACAAGAATGGCTCTTTGTTGGAAACACGTTATATCCCACAAAAACTTATTCATGTCCGGATATGTAAATGAAATGAGAGAAGATATAGGATTGAGTTGATCATCAATAAGTAAATCATCTGGAATATCTACCTCACCATCATTTTCTTCACCAAGGAGACCATCACCAAGCTTTAAAATCCATTCTGCAAATTCCTTTATTTCTTTCAAATCTGTTTCCTGACATCCAACTCTTAATCTCATATTCTCAGTTAGCTTTAGTACTTGACAATATTGCCATATATAAGAAGAATTCAAAGAAGCATTATCATGCTTCTGGTGCCTTTACGGATGACCGGAAGAATTTGTCTAAAATCACCACCAAATAGAATGACCTTTCCTCCAAAAGGCTTCCCTTCCATGTTCGATTGACTAGAACGTGATATGTCTCTCATTGTTCTATCGAGAGCCTCGAAACAATACTTGTGAGTCATAGGTGCTTCATCCTAAATAATCAAAGTTGTTCTTTTAGTTAAATCACCTAATTCAGTATTAGGCTCTATCAATCATATTGAATCCTCGTTAATGTTGATTGGAATTACAAACCTTGAATGAGCATTTCTACCACCATCCAGCAAAAGTGAAGTAATTCCACTGGATGCAACATTTAATACAACTTCACCTTTCGATCGTAATGCAGCTGCGAATGTCTTCCAAAGAAACGTCTTTCCAGTTCCACCATAACCATATACAAAAAAGACACCTCCATCACCTTTTTCAATCGCTTTCATAACAATTTTATAAATTCTTTCATGTTTAGCAGTTAAACACTTTACATAACCATCATGTTCCCGTTGTAGAGCTACGTTGTCATATGATAGTTCTTTCATTATCAATCGATTGTTCAGCGATGAAACATAATTGTCCGGAACACTTGGCATGTCATCAAAGTTTTTCACTGTACTCCCATTGATAAAGTAGCAACTTTTCAATTTCAGATAGACAAATTTTTTCAACTTCTTCTTGTTGAAGAACCAAATCTAAAACAAATGTTGAAAAAAGTATTAGTTTTTTTCCCGATAACGAAGCTATTGCATAATATTAATCTAGTTGTATATAACTTTAATAAAGTGATCACATTACCTGGAATACCAGTTATCTTCCGTTGTTGATACAGAATGTCTTCACATAACAAGGACTTGGTTTCCGACCAAAAAACACCAGGACGAGATACGGAATTTGACAGCAACAACATTATAAAAAATGTTCTCAAGAAATCTCTGGTTGACCATGTGCTAGCTTCTTTGATGGCATTAACATATTCCTTATCATCATCTAACAGTCCTCGTGCAAAACATGCATCTTTGAATGTTTCAAAAACCTGTCCATCAACTGTTTTTATATCTTCAAAATAGGTTGGTCCCCTAATATGATTCAGTAAAATCCTCAAGTAATAACAATCACCAAGTGATGGTGGGACATAATGTATCCTCCCAATTGATCCACACGGATGCTTTCTTCGATACCATTTTTGATTTTTAGCTTTCCATACATAATATCTCGGGAACTTAACATACTTCAATTTCCTGGAAAATTCATTGACTTTGTTACAATTCATCCACTCTGTGAACATTGTCATTTTCACAGCAGGATCAGTAACAACATCACACAAATTAGCATGATCATTATACACAATACTCTAACCATCTTCACAATGAAAAGGCAATACTTCAACAGCTGGATATATATAATGTATATCATACATGAATATTCTCCAAGCAGCTTCATAAGCAGAAATGTTGTAACACTTCGTAAAATCGTGTCCAATAATGTGTTGACACGTGTACTAAACCCTAATGAAGTCAAACGTTGACTATGAGGAACTAGATTTGTCAAAATTGAAAACTAGGAATGTGGAGGGACTGAAAGTGTCAACAAGCTTAAACTAAGCCTCTGAATGACCTTACATGGTATTCGTATTCTCATATTAAGCCACTTGTTGGATAAACAAAACCGTTTGCGATAAATTCAAAAGTTTGTGTCATAAAGGGTTAAAAGTGTCAACATGTTAATCCTTACCTCTGAGTGACCTTTTAATGAACCCAGAGCATCATGATGTTCGATCATACTCTCAGGAATGCCTAATAAGGGCTAAGTAGGGCTTTGATGCCATTAAATGATAATACGCGCAAGTTTGTGCGTTAAAAGGGCCGAAAGCGTCAACGTGTGAAACTACGCCTTGGAGAGACTTTTTAAACAAACCTTGAACTTCGTAATGTTCGCTCACACTCCCGGGTGTGCCTAAGATTTGTCACTAAGGGTTTTCCTACCTTATATTAACATTTCATATAAGAATACATAGTATTGTACTTAAAGTGGTAACTTATGAAAGTTAAAAAGGGATTAAAAGGTTTGAGGGACCATAAATGACAAAACAACAAAATGATAAGCTGGGCCAGACAGAGTCGCGGGCCGCTACCCGTGGGCTTGTTGTCTTCGCGGGCCGCCAGCCAAGACCCAGCAACAGTTTGTTTTTTTTTTTTTTAGGTGTTTATTAATCCTTACATTACTTGCAGCCCAATTCAAAGTTTTTTAAACCATTTAAACAACTCAATGGGTTGCTAACTGATCTTTATAGCTGGTAAGACACTTGAAACCATCTTAGAACTCCCCAAAACACTTGGCAAGATCCTAGTGATTCTTGAAAACTATAAATAGGGGTGTTCTTCACCATATTTTCCTTGCACCTATCATTCTTTCCTCCTATCTCTCATCTTGGAAGTTCCTGAATTATTTGGGAGCATCCTTTGAGTTCTTTTCAATCACTAGGATCACTTGTAAGTGTTCCTTTCGTGACTAGTTCTTTTATTAGGCTTTTAAAGCCGAAAAGTCAAGCGTTTACGATAAACGCTTTGACTTTCAGTTAGACCTTAAACGGTCAAGCCATTGTTCGCAACGAACATGGCTACATGATCGTAATTAGGTAGGTGTTAATCCCTCAAAAGGGCACCTCCTAAGAATCACGTTTGCTTGGTCAATTGAAGGGTCAACATATTATTGTTTAAAAAGTTAACGGGTCAGTTTTTGAAATAATTGCGCTATGAGTTTAGAATTATTCTAAAATATGTTTTATCATTTAAACAACTTAGTAATAATTATTAGAACACGTGTAAACATGTTCGGCTCGTCAATTCCAGTTTTAGGGTCGGTTCGCAACCGAAAGTCGCGAAGTTTGACTTCTGCGTTGATTTTAGACTATGAACCGAATTAGATTAGTTTGCTATTGATTTAAAGTTACGTTATGATCGTATTATGATATAGTATAACCCTATAAGGTTATATTATACGATCAGACTAGTAATCTGAGTTTATGCGCATGTTCCGTTATTATGCCGTACTTTGACCATTATGCCCTTTAAGCCAAAAAAATAAGGTTTTAGAAACCAATAAGCTTACAAATGATATAGATACTGATATGTTAACATGTTTAACATATTTTCATGTTAAAAATCTGATCATAAACTGAGTTTGCGTATAATGTCGTAAGTTGTGCTTTAAATTGACCAAAATGCCCTTTAGGCGCATAGATCGGTTTTAAGCATAATTTTTCATACTAAACTCATTGCCTACTAATGTAATAACATAATTAGGATAATTTGGGATGTCTATTCAGTTTACAAAATGAGTTTACGCATACGTTCTTGAATTATGTCCTTAAATGACGATAATGCCCTTTTTGCACCTAAAATGGTTTTAAAGCATAATTTTCATACAAAACCTTTTAACGACGGATATGTTATATAAATTAACATGTCTGGATCATATAAACCTGGTCATAACATTAGGTTTCCTTAAACATCGCATATATCATCATTTAACGATTTTAACGCCGTTCGGCGCGTAGTATGGTTTTAAACCATAACTACCAACCAAGACTTGTTACCTACTGATTTTATAAATCATTTTAAATATTTTTACAATATGTGTATGATATAAACTCAGATTCCCAAATTAGCCTTCAAAACAATGTGTGAAATTACCAAAATGACCCTACAGAGCATAGTTCGGTTTAAAACTATAAAACACATATATGTTTAATAACCTACTGATATTATATCATAAATAAAGTGTTTTCACAAAATGATTATGGTTGTAACATCAGATTGTACGCAAATTCCTTTTATACGTCGTAAAATGACCAAAACGCCCTTATGAGGCATAGTTTGATTTTAAAACCTTAACAGGCATACAAGTTGATATCCTACTGATATTATAACTTGTTTAAAGTATATTGGCATATGGAACTTGTTCATGACTCATCCGGTTACTCGTTATCGCTTATATGCGTATGGTTAGACTTACGTAACTAGTTTACGTAAGTTTGCCGAAACGGGTTTAACCTTATCATTTTTACTTCAAAATCCAGAATGTATTTAGTTTACCCATATTATACAAGTCTTCATACTTGTTGGGTCTAAATTACATTCTATTCTGGTCATCGGTTAATCTAGCGTATCGTACCGTTTTTAATACTTTAAGCTAGCTGGTCTAGGTCTATGACTTAAATAAGACCCGTTAGCATTCTAAATTGGTTATATATTACCATCATTCCAGACTAGAGCCTCCCGTTCAAAGCTACGTACATTTAGTTAGATTGGATACGACTGAGTTATTTAAATCTTGCTATGAATCAAGTAGTAGCTCAGATAAATATTTTTGATATAACAACCCTCCTAAGACCTTAAACGTGACCCTAAACGTTCCTATTATACCCCGTATGCGAGAAACGAGCCCAAAATACCTTTATATTTATAAAAAACAAGAAAAAACAAAAATATAGGGTTGTCGCGGGCCGCGAGCCAGACCTCCTTGATCCCTCGCGGGGCGCGAGCCCTAGTTACTTGCCGGACACCCATGCCACCACGTGTCAACACGTGGCAGGTATAGATTCGTTGACTGGCCAAGCCTACGGCCTAACCTACTTTCGGCACGGGTCGCGAAGGCCGACCTTAAGTTTGTCGCGGGCCGCGAGCCGCCTTTAATCAGGCCTATAAATAGAGGCGATCGGCTCATTTATTCAATCGTTCAAAATCGAATTCTCTCAAAAACTTTCTGTAGGCAATTATTATACTCGGGTATTATACCCCTATAAAGCAAAGCTATGCCTCGTCGTAAGTATTATAACCCTGTTGCTACCTTACACGATCGATCTAGGGCTCCGTAACTCATGTTAAGGCTCTGCCTGACTCAGTCGTTGGAGTTCTGTCTCGTGTTATGCCCGATTGATTTAGGACTCCGTAATGCATGTCAAGGCTCTTCCTGACTCAGTCATTGGAGTTCTGTCTCGAGTTGTACGGTTAATGTGATTTTGGTTATTTTACTAACACTTGTGCATTGTTTAATTTTAATAGATAATAACCAGGAAATCACTAGGAAGCTATAGTAGTATCACCTAAGTCAACAATGTGAGTACATTTCTCTTTATTAAACACTTTTTGTGAGTCAAAATGTTTTACCAAAACCTCAAATGTTTTCAAATACAATTACAGTGATTAAGTCTTTGTAATTCTACAATTGTTGCCAGTATTATGGGGTTTGTATACAGTACTTGATAACCTTCACAATTGGGCGCTAGTATCCAATGTGTGATATGACCATATTCACAGATCCGTCGAGTGACACGTACTGAACGAGTAATTGGGTAGATATAAACATTATAATCGCCCTTAATACTGTAATGTGTAACACTGATGCTTTAAAAAATGGAATGTACTTGCAAGTATTTCTTGCTGAGAAAATGTTTTAAAACGCGTTTCAGGTAACAAAATGTGAAAGCCAATAGAAGCCAGCTGGAGAGCACTGAAGGCTTGGAAAAGTGGCTATAAAAGTTAACTAAATAAAAAGAAGTTTTTGTTTTCAATAATTAGGGTTTATCCCTACAAATGTAATGTCAAATGAACTTGGGTTTTATCCCAAATGATTTATTATTATAAAAGTTTGGTGTTTTAACTCTGATAAAAATATTTCGTAACTACGGTCCTGTTGTATTCCGCTACCAAATTAATAAACACCGATACCACCAGCTCTGCGCACACGCTCGCGGCGCCCGCCTCTCGGGACAGGGGGTTGGGGGTTGCGACATTTAACTTATTTTCCCTTATACGGGCTTGGGATATGGTAAATTATTACCGCTTGGTCGGGTATGGGATCACTTGGTCGGATTGTGACTAACAAATCGCATAACCCGTTTTAATCCGTTTTGTTTGATAACATAAACATTGGTGGTTAAAACGACCGTGTCCTGGATATCCTCGGCTCATTTAATTGCAAATGGCCACAACTTAAGCACGGGGTGTAGGCATACACCCGATAGTTGTGTATGTAAAAGATATACCCAAAATGTTGGGGATAACTCCTTTTGGGTTTATATTAGTGGTGTGTCGGTTAATCATGTCTCGGCTTCTATACATGGCCCTAAATGTATGACAAACATGTAAATCTGTATACAAGATTATGAATGTAATTGTCCCAAGTTATAAAGGATTTTCGTGCCTTGTGCACCTACCCCAATTTTCTTAAACATTTTAAAATGTGTCAGTTAATTGTATTTACCAGTGTAAACTAACGTATTTTCAAAAGACTAAGTAACAGGTACTATACGCCAATAGGCTGGGAGATGCTTGGTGTCAATAAAGGATCTTGCAAATCTTTAGGATGCCTTAAAGTCTGCTAAACTTCATTTTGTACATTTTATAATGATCTGCCTGTGGATTTAATATTAGAAGCTCGTATGTAATTATCACTTCGGTATTTTCAGACAATTGGGTTTGTAATAATATTTTATATTCCAAGACTTCAGCTGTGCTATTCTGTGTATGTTTGACTATGATGATACCAATCTTACGTCACGATACTCCCCACCGGGCCCACCGGTTTATGTGGAAATATCGGGGTGTGACAGGTTGGTATCAGAGCCAATATTGAGTAAATTAAACACTAGCCTTTTGTGTTTAATCTCAATGACACAGTAGCATATTCCTTAGACCTTTTGAGTCTAGACTTAACATAGGAATGCTCTCATCCCTATTAAGTAAGAATTATTTTCGATTTTATGTATTTTGAATATGTCGCCAATCAAAGAAGCCGTTGATGAAAATTCTCCTTATTTCGAAGCCAATGAATGCCAAGCTTCGTACCACAGCCTGAATAAGTGTGAAACCAGTTTGGAGGAAGACCTTTATGGACCTATTCCCAAAACCAAACCTATTGAAACTTATAACCAGACTTCGGAGTCCATACCGGAGGTCCCTAAGGCTCAGATATTGAAGTCTGTATTAGTGGAGTCCATACCAGAAGTCCTTGAGGCTCCCATTATAAAGATGATACCTGTGAATGCTAAAAATTCCTATTTTCTTACCTCCAAGTTTTGGAATCCCAGACTTGGATGATATCAGTTAAAACCCAATCCATGATCGCTAATTATTCATTAACCATAGAATCCTTGGATTCTACATCTACAACAGATCCTTATTGGGAAGACTTACAAAAACCGCAGAACGATTCAATGATGATGTCGTACGTGGTAAATCAAGACGAGAAACAACCAGAATGAAGCAAGGAAGGCGTTATAAAATCCTTCTTCCATAATGTTCATTTTCCTTTAAGTCCCTATAAGGGCCTATCTCTTCTATATAGACCCTATGTGGACATATTTTAGTCCCTATACGGACTTATATTTCTATTAAGTCCATGTGTGGGCATTTGTTTATTATAGTCCCTTCGTGGGCATATTATTTCATCATAGTCCCTTTGTGGACATGTTACTCCATCATAATACTTTCATGGACATGTTGTTCCATTAAAGTCACTTTGCGGACATGATATTTCACTTTAGTCCCTTTGTGGACACATTGTTACATTATAGTCCCAAAGTGGACATATCTTTCAACTTAAGTCCTTGTGTGGACATCTGTTTAATATAAGTCCTTTCATGGGCATGATATTCATTATAGTCCCAATGTGGACATATCTTATAGTCCCTTTGTTCGCTTATGATTCCTTTTAGTCCCTATGTGGACTTATATCTTAGTCCCTGTGTGGACTTGTGTTACTTTTAAGTCCCTGCGTGGATAAATTAGTTACTAAAAGTCCTGATTAAGGCACTATTGTAATTTCTTAATGATTATGGAAAGTGTTGGTCCCCTTTGGCGGCCCTGTTCGAATGGTGTAACTTTCTTCTCTCGTTGAGACGGGTGTTTGTGAAGTATATAAACATTAAAAGAAAAAAATATAGACAATGAGAGTGATATTTCTTCAATGGTTAATTCTTATTAAACAAAGAAGAAGGGGTCGATCCGAGAATAAACTCGAATCTAAATGTCACCCCCTGGGCCAAACCAGGGGGTAAACTCTCATGAAAAACTCTATTAGAAAATATTACTTTACAAAGACACACATAATTCCTTCGTAGGAATTATGTATTTATAGAGAAATTCATGATCCAATCTCAAATGTGATTGGATGATGGAAAGTTGGTATGTGTGCACATCCATTATTTTAATGTGGCTTATCTTCTTTTTGTCACCAACTTGTTACTTTCTGATGAAATCTTCACATTTGAGATAATATATTTTCTGATGAAAAAGCTTTTTCATAAAGAAAAAGATCATTTTTCCTTTTCTGATGATTTCCTTTCCAAGAGAAAAGATACCTTTTCTCTACAAAAGGAAAAGATTCCTTTTCACCAAAATATTACTTTCTAGCTTTTTCGCATATGAATCTTTTCTTTTGAAACCATTTCCTTTTTTTTATGAAAGCCTTTTTCATAGAAAATATTTAATGTGTTAATAAGATTTATTATCTTATTAACACAATTCTTTGACTTTGTATCTTGTAAACTCCATAATGTCCCGCTAACATTTTGAAGTCTTGTAACCTTGTCGTGATCTTTAATCAAAGAATTTTGAAGCTTGATTATTTTGACAAGTGGGGATTTATCAGAATTCTGGTAACCACTTCATCAGAAATTCTATTGAATAAATCATCAGAAAGTCTGATGATCAGATTTGCCAGAAACTGATGATATTTCATCAGAAATATCATCAGATCCATTAGAATGGCCTTTTCTGATTATCTTCTCAGCTTCTGTTTCTTAGAAGAAGATGTGTAGTTCCTTTCAATCATCCCATCTGTTTTCTTCTTGTTATTTGATCTTCAGGACTTTATCTTCTTCTGGGACGTTTCGTCGGTCGGTTCGTGTTGACGGAATTATTTCTAAGTGAGTTAAACTATTTTTAACAACAAATACAATAAAGTTGCCTAACAGTCACTCCCTATTTGTTGTTGAAAATACAAACAATGCACTTATACTTAGAAATAACAAATAAACTTGCTAAAATGTATCTTTCTTTTCTTCTTGTCACGTTATCATGTAGGCACCTTTTTAGTGATATTCGTTGACTGTATCTTCATTGGCATGAAAGTTTATTTGGCAAACGTCCGACTTTTTATGGATGATCATCTGATTACATTTCATTTGCCGTTATAATTCTTCACCTCGATTTTAATTCCACCTAAATGTAAGCATTATATTTTGTATCCCCACCACATAGGATATAAGTATCTTCTATCCAATATAGGATAAGTGTTTAGGCTATCGATTGATGAGGCTTCAAAAAATAACGAATCATGCAGGGTTATACAAAAAATGATCTTGAACCGTCAAGGTTTTTTTTTCTTTTTTTTTTTCGGATCAGAATATCTGATGAATCTGATGAAATTTCTGATAAAACCGAAAAAAATCGTTTTTTTTTTTACAGAATTTCTGATGGAATCTAATAGATTCTGATGAAAATCTGATAAAAAATCAGAAAATTTGAGATTTTTTAAAAAAAAAAATCTGATGACATCATCAGAAATATGAGATTTTTACTAGAAAATCTGATGAATGCATCAGAAAATCTGATTTTTTTTTATGAGATGAGAGGGAATAAGTAAGGAAAAGAGATATTACTTACACATATTTTTCTGGTGGAAGTCTAAGTACATGTTCTTTTATTCAAGTAATATTTTGTGAAAACTTTTTAAAAGATAATAATTATGAGTATGTTTTCTAAAGTTTCAGACAGTTTTTTTTTTTTAATCTCTTTTTATTATTATCATTCCCTTTTTTTTTTGAAGATTAACTAACCAGAATTTGGAGTTATTTCATTAAATAAGATACGAACAAACTTTCTTTTATCAGAAACTCTCTTTTTAGATGTCAAAAAAAAAATTTTCTGATAAATTAAAGTTTATTTATCTTTGTTTAACTCCTTTTTTTTGTGTTTTAATATCCTTTTTCTACACCTCTTTTTATACAAAAAAAATACTAATAGAGATAGTAATAATAATACTAATAAACGCAATAATAAAAGTACTGAAAATAACAGAAAAAAAAAATAATAACTGTACTACATACTTATTTTTTTTTTTTTTGGATCTGCAAAAAAAAACATTATTTTTAGCTTTAACAGATCATGAATATACGTCTCTCTTACAGGAGCAAGGAATCTTGGAAATAATTTATCCATTCTGCTCTGATACCAATTGTTGGTCCCCTTTGGCGGCCCTGTTCGAATGGTGTAACTTTCTTCTCTCGTTGAGACGGGTGTTTGTGAAGTATATATATATTCAAAGAAAAAAATAGAGACAATGAGAGTGATATATCTTCAATGGTTAATTCTTATTAAACAAAGAAGAAGGGGTCGATCCGAGAATAAACTCGAATCTAAATGTCACCCCCTGGGCCAAACCAGGGGGTAATCTCACATGAAAAACTCTATATTAAATATTACTACACAAAAGACACACATAATTCCTTCGTAGGAAATATGTATTTATAGAGAAATTCATGATCCTATCTCAAATGTGATTGGATGATGGAAAGTTGGTATGTGTGCCCATCCATTATTTTAATGTGGTTTATCTTCCTTTTTGTCACTAACTTGTTCCTTTCTGATGAAATCTTCACATTTGAGATAATATATTTTCTGATGAAAAAGCTTTTTCATAAAGAAAAATATTCTTTTTCCTTTTCTGATGATTTCCTTTTCTGGTGATTTCCTTTCCAAGAGAAAAGATTCATTTTCTCTACAAAAGGAAAAGATTCATTTTTACCAGAATATTACTTTCTAGCTTTTTCCCATATGAATCTTTTCTTTTGAAACCATTTCCCTTTTTTTATGGAAGCCTTTTTCATAGAAAATATTTAATGTGTTAATAAGATTTATTATCTTATTAACACAATTCTTTGACTTTGTATCTTGTAAACTCCATAATGTCCCGCTAACATTTTGAAGTCTTGTAACCTTGTCGTGATCTTTAATCAAAGAATTTTGAAGCTTAATTATTTTGACAAGTGGGGATTTATCAGAATTTCTGATAACCACTTCATCAGAAATTCTAGTGAATAAATCATCAGAAAGTCTGATGATCAGATTTGCCAGAAACTGATGATATTTCATCAGATCCATTAGAATGGTCTTTTCTGATTATCTTCTCAGCTTCTGTTTCTTAGAAGAAGATGTGTAGTTCCTTTCAATCGTCCCATTTGTTTTCTTCTTGTTATTTGATCTTTAGGACTTTATATTCTTCTGGGACGGTTCGTCGGTCGGTTCGTGTTGACGGAATTATTTCTAAGTGACTTAAACTATTTTTAACAACAAATACAATAAACTTGCCTAATAGAAAGTTTTGAAATTTACTATATATGTATTCATTACATCCCTTATTTAAATGATCGGCTCGATTTATTCGAACTTTATCGATCTGCTAGATAATTTCAAAAGATCTTCTTAATGGTATAACCTAGCCTATATGTCAATTGAACATGGCTATGATGGTAAAACCCTCTTAAGACAATAAATCTTTGTTAGCATTCAGAAAATGTTAAAACTCTTGGCAGTGTGACTTGAGAAACCACACCAGCCGTCAAGGTATTTGGACTACGTCCAAGCCTTAAAGCCTATATGATCAAATTAGATCATGGCAAGTATCATCAATGTGATGATCATAATACAAACATCCATTAGTGATGAAGTGACTACAGGCTATACTTGTTGTCCAATAAGACAATGACAGTTGTGGTCTACGACCCCCTGTCTAAAGATGATTGGACTATGTCCAAGCCTCATAGTCTATATGATCAATGCGATCATGACTAATATCATCTAATACGATGATCATATTATTTAACATCCTTAGAGATGTTTTGCCTACATGCTATATTATATTGTCCATCTGAGACATTGACATTGTGACCAATATGGTTCCCTGTCCAAGGTGGTAAGTTGTGCTCAAGCCTCATAGTCAATATGATCAATGCGATCATGACTAATATCATCTAATACGATGATCATATTATTTAATATCCTTAGCGATGTTTTGCTTACGGGCCGTATTATATTATCCATTTGTTTCAAAGACAGTTGTAATCTTCAACGATTCTCTGTCCAAGGTGGTGAGCTATGCTTAAGCCTCATAGTCGATATGATCAGTACGATCCCGACTAATAACATCTAATACAATGATCATATTATTTAACATCTTTAATGATGAAGTGCCTACGGGCTATATATGTTGTCCAACAAGACAACGACAGTTGTGACCGTTATGGCTCATTGTCCAAGGTGGTGGGCTATACCAAATCCTTACAGTCTATAAGATCAATGTGATCGTGACTAATATCATCAAATACAATGATTATATATATATATAAACCTCCATTAGTAATGTCAATTGATTTGCCTATCGGCCAAAATAAATCGTCTTTCAAAATGATAATAGTCGCAGTCTATGACTCCCTGTCCAAAGGTGAAGAACTATGTTCAAGCCTTAAAGCCCCTGATCAAATAAGATTACGGCTTATATCTTTAATGTCCTCATGACAGGCCAATGTGCCGTATGATTATTAATGTCCTTCATGATAAGGCGTTATGCCGTATCTTATATGTCCTTCGTGACAAGCCTATGTGCTACATTTATATGTCTTTCGTGACAGGCCATTTGTGCGATACCTTATAATGTCCTCTGAGACATGCCTTTTGTGCCATACTTATGTGTCCTTTGCGACAAGGCCTTCGTGCCATATGATTAATAATGTCCTTCGTGACTAGGTGTTATGCCATACCTTCTTATGTCCTTCGTGATGGGCCTAGGTGCCATATTTTAAAAGTCCTTTGTGGCAAGCCTTCGAGCTTTTCATAATTGTTAATACGACAAAGACATCTGTGACATTGGTCCTTTGTCTAAAAGGTAATGGACTCGGTTCAAACCTTAAATGCCATTGATGGTCCTCTTGTGACCTAGACTAAATGAATTGATATACTTTCAAATAACATTCATTAGGAATGTTTAAAAACTTAATAGCCTATATGGTTTAATAATACCATGGCTAGTGTATGTTAAGTTGTTAGGATGATGACTAGCTATTGTAATACAACTAAGCAATTGTTAATTTGGTGTTTAGTACCAAGCTTCGAGTATGGCAAACTCGGATGAGGCAAACAACAGTCGTGATACTAATGATGCGACAAATGCTAATGATGCTACTAATGTGAACCTCAACGTTAACGGAGTTAATCTCCAATCTGTGATTGACGCAGCTGTTGGAAAGGCCATGAAAAAGTTTAAAGAACCGAGTGCTACTCGCTCCAAACCCCATTCAAAACCACATTCATCTGCTCATGAAGAGAGCTTTGTTCACGCTTAGAATGTGAAGAATGAACCAAAGAAGATAATGTATAATGAGGAGCTCCATTTCTCTAAAGGATGTACTTACGAGTACTTTATCTCTTGCAAACCAAGAGACTTCAATGGCGAAAAAGGGGCCATTGATTGCGGACGAATGGAAACCGTTGTGGATATCAGCGGTTGTGCTAAGAAATACACTGTGAAGTACGTATCACAGTCGTTCAAGGGCGATGTCCTTACTTGGTGGAAGACATTAATAAAGTCCACATGAAAGATACCCCTATACAATATAGGATGGTCCAAGTTTATGGACCTTATCAGAAAAACCTACTGTCCACGACATGAAATGGAAAAGGTGGAATCAGATTTTCTGACTCTTACCCTTAAAAATCTAGACTGTCGGCAGTATGTCACCGACTTCAATTCATTGTCTAGGATAGTACCCTATTCGATTAACCCAGGATCTAAGCGTAATGCACAATGTATTGGTGATTTAGCACCAGAGTTAAAAGAGCATGTTAAGGCTTCAGAGCCTACTCCTTATAGATCCACTGAGGATCTATCTCATCCACTCACACTGATAGGTTGAGAAGTAAGTCAGTCAAAACTAAGACTAATAGAGAAAGGAAAAGGGAGAAGGATAACTCCCAGAAATCTAAGAAAAAAGGGCAAGTTTGGGCTTAATAAGAACCAACAAAAGTCCAATAAGAAGCTTGTATGCAAGACCTGCAATAAAAGGCACTAGGACAGCGTCGAACAAACCAAAGGCCAAAGCAGTGTGGCATCTGCAAAAGAACTGGTCATCAGTCCCATGAATGTAGAAACTTAAAGAATGCGTCTGTTTTAGCTGTGGCGAGAAAGGCCACATCAGGACTAACTGCCCTAAGACTGTCAAAGAAGGTACAGTGAACTAACACCTTTTTCAAACGGAATATCAGATTGAAGCGGAATAGCACGTTTCAAACGAAATCAACAGAAACTTTTCAAGCGGAATACTGTTTTCAATCGAAATCAACCCAATTTCTCAAGCAAAATACCGGTTTCAAGCGGAATTAGGGATTAATTTCGTTTGAACTGCTGCTGATGTCATCATTCTCGCGTTCATTTTGAAACGGAATTACAGATTTTACTTGTTTTAGATCGAATTAAACTCCAAATTTCACAAGGATTAGTTAAAACACTATTGCGAGTATGATGTGTAAAAATCAGAACATTTTGACCGTGAAAAGTTGTAAATTTTGAAAAATAAGGTGTAGAAATCAGAATTTGCAGCTGAATTGGTATGAACTCTTCCTCCTGAGCTCTGATACCACTTGTAGGATCGTTTTCGGACCCGAACGAGTCGATCAGAAGAGTTTTTCTCAATACGAAAGGCGGAAACAGACGTACTGAGATCAATTCAGCTAGAATATCACTTAAAACTGTCGTATTATTGATTTAATAACGATTTACAGCGAGACGACACTTCGGTAGCACTTCGTTGCTCAGACCGGAAAGTTACAAATGAAATCAAGACACAAGGTATATATAGGGGATGTAATTTCGCTTGAACATGTCTCAAGCAGAATTACCTTCAAGTGTAATTAACATGTATGATTTCGCTTGAACTGAACATGACCATTTCAAGTGGAATTACAAGATGTAATTTCATTTGAAACTGCCATTCACCCTATATTTGACATTTTTCTCGTATTACGTGCCCTGATCTATACAAACAAGACTCGATACAAGACGAAGTCGACAGACGCATGCACCAACATATAGCTAAGCATAGAGAGACTAAGAGTGGAAACGCCTGAACTCTCCTGATGAATGCCAGAGGCATTACATATCAATAATGTCATCAGATACATTCCTTATCATTTATCAATGATATTTCACTAAAAGTCCTGTTTTAATCCAGGTAATAATAAGTCTTTCATAGACCATAGGTTTAGCAAACTTTTAATCTAAATTATGAGAACTCCAGATATTAAGTAAAGGATAGAACTTACCAAGGAAATCATAAAAACCATTCCTTCTATTCTCGACGAATAATCCTTATCCATAAAATCTAAAGTACTCTTTCTCCAAATGGAGTACGATAAATTATGTTATTTTATTTATTATCTCATTGATTTCTATCAACTGCGAATGCCAAATTACGTTTAATAGAAGCACCATATGATAATTGGCGGTATCCTAGTCTGTCTCATAGATTGTTTTCATGCCTGATCAGTATGAAGGTTTAATGCATGGAACCACTAAGATCTCCCAACGATCATATTGTACTAATATCAGCTAATGGTATTCAAAGAGATATCCAATATAGAAATGCCTGAGTAGGTGTCTTTACTTAAGGCATCTATGCATTCGTAAAGCAAGTGTGTCATTCATATGGCACAGATGACGGTAGATGAACCGAAGCATGAGATTGAGAATATCACTATCATCTCTAATTATTCTAATGCCTTCTCCGAAGAACTACCCTGTCTACCTCCTGAGAGGCAAACGGAGTTAGGATTGACATCCTACCAGGGGTTGTATCTATTGTAAAAGCTCCATATAGGTTAGTACCGACGGTAATGAAAGGATTGAAACCCCAATCAAATGAGCTTTAAGAGAAAGGTTCATAAAGCCTAGCACATCGTTCTGAGAGCTCCGATATTGTTATTTAAGAAAAATGGTTCAATATGGTTGTGCATGGATTACCGCAAGATTAACAATATATATATATATATATATATATATATATATATATATATATATATATAGGAGAGAGAGCGAGAGAGAGAAATGATCATGAGAAAACTCTTCCTTTGTAAGGAAACTCTATCAAACGATTGGTATTTTTGTTGAATTTTCTAGGGTTTAAGTTTTCGATTTTAGAGCTTAACTTTATCATTTAATTTTTATGCATTAGCCTTTAGAGTTTAGCTTTTAAAATTTAGCTTTTGGTGGATTAAGGATTTGAGTTAATGATGGTTGAATAGAGTTTTTTTCTTACAAATATGAGTTTTTTATGATCTATCCAATATATATATATATATATATATATATATATATATGGGAAGGTTCAAGTGAGAACTCCTTTTATCGTGAAAACTCGAAAACTAAATAAAAAAGCCTAAAAATATATATCAATTTTTAATTAAAAATCGCTATTTATTATATATATAAAAACTTTATTTTTTTTTTGTAATGCACATGTGTGTGTTATTACACATGTGCACTACAAATTTTTTTTTTTTTGACAAAAAAAATTATTTTATACACAAAAACTAGCGAAAATTGGTAAAAAAAATTGGTATATTTTTTAGTCTTTTTTAGTTAGTTTTCGGCTTTTCACTTTAACTAGTGGTTTTTACTTGAACCTTCTAATATATATATATTTATATACACACACACAAACACTCGGATCTAAAAAATAATTATACATAATAATAAGTTATCTAATTGTTCAAAATAACTAGATGAATTAAAATATACTACTTATAAAAAGATGAAGAACTTATTTTTATACAAAGGAGCCTATGCAGAGCCGTCTCCGAGAATAATAAAAACCTTTTGGGCCTCGTGCGAGACAAAAAATTTGGGCCCCTTACTAAAATATAAAATAAACAAAACAATAGTATTGTAGCTAAATGATCGAACTAACTTACTTAAGTAAATCGTGAGGCTCTTCTAGCGTTTTTGGAAGCAAAGCTCTCGATCAACTCTTTATATTCCATGTCTTCTAATATTTCGTTTTCAAGAGATATCATCGCCAATCCATTAAGTCTTTCTTGGGACATTGACGATCGCAAATAAGACTTCAACAACTTCAATTTAGAAAAGCTTCTCTCTGCCGATGCCACCGTTACCGGAAGTGTCAAAAGCACATGATATGCATTTATAGCATTAGGACAATGACCGAGCCGCATGATATCGTTTAAAGCATCAATAGGGCTAACAGTGTGACTCGGTAAAAAGGTCCTAATCAACTTCAACTCCAGATAAAGTTCTTTAGCATCAACGTCTGATTCTTCTTTATATTTTAATGCATCTTGAAGACGATAACAACGAGCCTTGAGATCTTGTTCTTCAAGTGTCTTCAATTTTTTAGGAAACAAAAACCCAAATATTTTTTCGAATTTTTGGTACTGATCGAATCTTGTTTCAAGAGAACTTATAGCTTGATCAACAATACATAGAAAGTAGTTGACTTTAAAATCATCGTCGAGTGAAAATATAACTTCTTCTGCACTTGAATTCTCATCAAACTGTTTTTTCCTACGTATCACACGTTTTTTAGGGAATTCCGCATTAATACCTAATTCATTGGCAATTTCTATAGCTTCATCAATCGCCTTAGAAAACCCCACTTCTCTATAATTTTTGAAGTATTTAATCAATTTGTCCACTTCATCAATAGCAACATCAAGAACCACATCCTTTGATTGCAACTTTTTGCTCACCACATTCACATTGGATAATATCCTTCATTATCCAACCCGCCTTTCTTATATCCTTGTCTAAAAAGTTTACAACAAAAACAAAAGACTTTATCAAGCTCTTTCGAATACACTAGCCATTCTCTATCACACGTCTCCCTGTTTGATAGAATTCTATTATACATGAATTTAGAAAATCGTCTTCCAACATTATCCACGGGACCCTTATCAATAGTCAAATCTCTTTTTGGACCTTTCATAACCAATTCATTAATCAAGTTAGAATTAAGCTTATCCCAATTTATAGGGTCAAAAATATCAATACTAGGATTAACATTAGCATCATGTTCACCCACATTAGCTTCATCTACATTAACATTAACATCATCTTCACCCGCATTATCTTCATCCACGTTAACATTAACATCATCTTCATCCAAATTAGATTCATCCACATTAACACCCGTATTATCTTCACCCACATTAACATCTACATTATCTTCATCAACATTAGAACTAGAACTTTGAGGTAGTTTTGAAAAAAACTTGAGTATACGCCCTTTGTCGGCCTTTGCTTTTTCTTCCTCTAGCTTCTTCTTTTTACGTTTTTGACTACCGGATAGGTATTTGTATTTAGGAATGGGTGGCATAATTTCTAGACAAAAAAAAAAAAAAATCAAAGTTGAAAACTAGTAAGTTTTATCTAAACCTAAACAATAAACAATTATACATGAATACATCAAAGTCTCAAAGATTCAATCATTCAATTTCTAACATCAAAGATTCATAGTTTCATCTAGTTCTAAATCAATAAATCTAAACAACAAATATTCAAGGTTTCATGTAATAAACTGAATATATAAATCTAAAAATAAAAAAAAATTACATTCTTTTAATCGATTGATATAATTGAAAACACATACCTCAGTCCTCAAGGATGATGAAAATAGTTGAAACCTAATTTTTTTTTTTTATGATTGCAGTCCAGCAGTCGCACAGCAACTCAGCAAGTAACTTTACTCTTTGAAAGTTTGATTTTTCTTCTTTTTTTTTTTTTAAGCACATCAGTGCATCACTAGCCTATAGGTAAATACTAAATTAAAATGTAGGCCCTTTTGTCGACTATCATCCTCGAATGTTCAGAGAATATGTGGGAATATGTGGGATAGTGGGCCTAATTCTAATATTCTATTATATACAAACAGCACATCCACATTTAGCATATTATATAAAGGAACAAAATAATTTTTTTCGGGCCCCTCACACTTTTGGGCCTTGTGCGCTTGCCCAGTTTGGCCAGCCCAAGAGCCGGGTCTGAGCCTATGTCAAACACTTTTCAATTACTTGAGGACGATGAAGAATCATATGCAAACCTTCAAAAAGTTCTAGAAGGATGAGTCCACGTAAAAATACATTAACAGAAAAAAGATAGACGTAAAAAATACATTAATAAAAAAATGGTAGCCATATATGATTTAGCTTTTGGGGATTTAAGGATTTGGGTTTAATAATGATTGAGTAGAGTTTTTTTTTCTTACAAATATGATTTTTTTTATGATCTATCCAATATATATATATACACACATGAATCTACAAAATAATTATACATAATAAGTTATCTAATTGTTCAAAATAACTAGATGAATAAAAATATACTACTAATAAAAAGATGAAGAACTTTTTTTATACAAAGGAGTCTATGTCAAACACTTTTCAATGAAGAATCATATGCAAACCTTCGTAAAGTTCTACAAGGACGAATCCATGTAAAAATACATTAACAAAAAAAAAAAGTCGTATTAGGATTTAGCTTTTAGGGGTTTGGCCATTTGAGTTTAACAATGGTTGGATAATGTTTTTTTCTTACAAACATGAGTTTTTTGATGATCTATCCAATATATATATATATATATATATCTACAAAATAATTATACATAATAAGTAATTGTTCAAAATAACTAGATGGATAAAAATATACTACTAATAAAAAGATGAAGAACTTTTTTTTATACAAAGGAGTCTATGTCAAACACTTTTCAATGAAGAATCATATGCAAACCTTCGTAAAGTTCTTCAATGACGAGTCCATGTAAAAATACATTAACAAAAAAATAGTCGTATTAGGATGTAGCTTTTAGGGGTTTGGCCATTTGAGTTTAACAATGGTTGGATAATGTTTTTTTCTTACAAATATGAGTTTTTTTGATGATCTATCCAATATATATATATATATATATATATATATATATATGGATAAAAATATACTACTAATAAAAAGATGAAGAACTTTTTTTAATACAAAGGAGCCTATGTCAATATTTATCCAATAATGTTTTTTTGATGATCTATCCAATAATGTTTTTTCCCTAGAGTGGTTGCTATCAATATTCCTAGAATGGTTGTTATCAATATTTATCTTAACGTGAAGGAATCTTAATACAAATAAACACGTTTATTTGGTTGGTAAAAGTTAAAAAATGAATATATATTTTTCTGACCTTTTATCGTCAATCACTTCCTCGCACTTGAAAAAGCAATGAAACTAACCATCGTTCCAACTGAATTGTTAGACATGTGATTAAAAACTCAAAATCAATCAATGGCCAATTATCGGGTAACTAAAAATTTTGATTTTAGATGATTATTTCGCATGTACAATGTTTTTAGGACCAGACCGGTTAGACCGAGAACTGGATACATAAGCAATCTGGTCGAGTATATTTTCCCGCCCCCATTGACCAATGTCGTCTGGGTGGTCGGATTGGATCTAATTCAAAATTCATTATTGACTTAGGTGGCAGTTAACGGGTCTACTGGAGTAGTCAAGAAATCAAGGACATCTACCATAGAAGGTAACTTATTCTCATGTTTGTTTTTTATTATATGAAGTATTTATGGTTTGACCATCTTAATTTTTTCGGTGTCAATTATATACGTGACGAAAATTGATCGGTGATAAATTACGTTAAAGTCTTATTTATGTGTACACAAAAATGGGATGTACTACTCTACCTGATAAGTTGTAATAAATTGATAAGAAGGGAAACATAAATGGGCTGAAAATCACCCAAACTGTAGTTTTTTAGCATAAAACGACATAAATTAGAGGTGGTAATTTTCCCATTAATTGTATCTGTGACCTTCACATTTGAAATTGACTTTTCATAAGTAGGATATGAGTCAACTATTGCAGCCCGCATCAATATGTGTTCTTTTCCAATTAATAGTAGGGTAATTTAGTTTTGGCTAACAAAAATCATCCTCATATGTTCGTTTTTTATTAGTTAATATTTGTTTCCGGAAATTAATATATTATCTTATTTAGGAGGTTGCACATGAGAATAGACTAATGTTGAGCTAATTACTGGTAAGGTAATAACTGAAGTGGAAGCATGAATATGGTCTGCAGCAGGTAATGTTGTTATTATTATTATTATTATAGTTATAGTTATAGTTACAGTTATAGTTATAGTTTAAATATCTAATGGTTTATCATAAGATAGCTATTGGTTAATTAGCTTGTTGTACAAATATTGGATCAGTGGTTTATGATAACTTATGATATATCCCCAGAACGATGATATTTCTACATTTATGATGCAGAATTTGAACCTCAAATATATAGTCAAATATCTTTATCCTTAAAGACAAAGAATGATTTTCATATAATCATTGAGTAAGAATTGTAGTTTATTATTATTTTTATATGTTTATCAGTGGTCTCAGTTGTTTGACCAGGTCTTTGATAAACTTGAATTACTTGGCTGCATAGTGATTACAAGGGGCATTTTGGTCATAGTGTAGGTTGCTATTTTGTTCATTTTAGGTTCCGTTTTATCTATGGAATAGTGAGTGATGGGTTATTTGTTGGTTTACGGATCAAGTTGTAAACGGGTTTGGTTCAATTAATTTCGGTCATACTAGAACTTGCATTATGTTTAATTCTGGATGTTTTGTTTAATTTTCTTTAGCAGAAAAATCTGGATTTCCAGATTTTTTTAATATTTAGTCACAAATGAGTTACAAGAAAAACTAAAATCCGTCAGGAAATGCATCACAAATTTCCGACGCCATATTTTCGTCGGAAGTCCGTTGAAAATTGCGTAGCAAATGTGTTGTAAATGGTTTCCGACAGAGCTTTTTCCAACATTTGTGACGGATGCATACGGTACTGAACCCGTAATCTAATTGGTTCAAGAAGCACATACCGCTCAAATAAAGATTGAGCTAACCCAGCACTGTTGTGGGGGTGATAATAGTTTGAGTTTTTGTAGATTTTATCTTATTCATGTGTAAAATAAAATAGTGAAATTCGTATCAGTTTTTATTGCAAACCAAGATTATCTCACATATCTGTATCTATATTTAGATTCGATTTAGTCATCATGAATTTTCTAACAAACTACATGGTCCATCAAATAGTGAATTTTCTATCTTCTAGTTTGACCTTAAAAGTCAAACTGTTTCCTTTAAAAGTACAGTAGTCTTTTTTCTTTATCTTCTACTTGACCTTAAAAGTCAATTTATTTTATCCGTAAATAAATAAACAATGACCAACACAATTCTCTCCATTTTAAACATTTTTACCGTCGGCCAGTATTTTCATTTGTTGAGAGATAGTTAATGCAATAGTTCTCGGACATTGATTTCTAGACAGATTCCATGAATTGAAGTTTCCATTATTGCCGCTTTTTCGGTTCAACATGTTCAAGTTAAGTTAAGTTCATCTCAATGCTGGTAGATATTATATGTTTGTGTTAAGCCACCCGCGAAACTCGCGGGATCTTAAACTAGTGTGGTATATAAAAAAAGACTCGTCGACGTTTGATTTTTGTTGATATTAAGAATCAACTAAGAAAATGACCAAATATTGGTTATATGTTACAATCTTTTAACCAACTTTATATTGTTCTTAGGGTTATTGTTGAGCCTATTTCTCAGCAGTCTTTCCTTTTGCAGTATATTAAAGTTTCTTTTTTGTTTCGTTCTTATATATTGTTGTTGATAATTGGATATAGATATTGTTCTTGGTTGTGACTTATTGTTTTAGAATCTTGAGTTTGTACTACAATTTCATTCAACTGGTACATATGGTGTTGGGTGCCTTAGTATTGAAGGTTGGTGTGGTTTTTATCATTAGTGTCAATAAAAGATAAGTTGAAGCATATCATAACCAGGTTCATATTATTCCTTGTGTAGGATCATGTGGTGAAGGTTATATTTTAAGAAACGAAGATGAAAGATTTATGTAACGCTACACTACTAGAATAACAGGTAATGGCCACCAAAATTTGCTGCCTAAAAAAACGGTAGCAAAATTTTCGTACTTTAAAAGTCTCATGGCGCGCTACAGATGTTAGTTCCATCACTGCCCTTAAAAGATCCATCAGCCCCTTTGCTCTCGCTATTTAGGGTTAACATCCATCACAAACAAAAAGAGTCTGAAGTGTATCTCATTGTCACTCCCAATCTCTCTCACCATTTTTTCCATCACCGTAGATTCAACTCCGGCCACTTCACTCTGCCTCATAACCACCACTCCTGCACATACACTCACAAACTTTCAACACAAATTGCCTCACACACACACACACACACTAGCCCTAATTCACCACTCACTAACCACAGCTTGAACAACAATTAAACATCTCGAAATTGAGAGATGACGTCATTATCGAAAAAATTAGGATCGAATGATGAATTGTGTATGGAGATCGATCCTCCTCTCAGGCAATGGTGGTGCTTCGAACCACCGCGTGTCATGTGTTTGATTCTAAATCGGCTGGTGCGAGCTATGCTACGGGGTTTGTAATGGATAAGAAGCGTGGAATTATATTAACCAATTATCATATGGTTAAACCTGATTAATTAGTCATCATCATTTCCCCCAAATTCTAGTTAGGGTTCTTAGATGCAATATTAGGATTCATCTCCATCTCTGTTACTTCAGCTATGATTCATCTCCATCTCCGTTGCATCAGGATCTATTGTGATTTATATTTGTTTGATCGATTATTTATTTTACTTGTTGATTTAACTCAATTGAAGGAGAGGTAATTGCTTGTTTCCTCTATGTTACTTAAGGTATGGTTCTTTGGTTTGGATGGCCTCGGTTTGGATTTTGGAGCCCTAGGTATCCTCTGGTGTAAGATCTCGTCACTGTTTGATGTTAAGGTTTGGTTATGTGGTTTGATTTTGTCAGATCTGTATTGATGTGATAATTTGATTACTGTTATGCTAGAATGTGTTTGTTGCCTCTTATGATTAGGATATAGTTAGAGTATTTTTAGTGTAGTTATTGGTTGGTTTGGTAAGATTATGAGAAGACTGTGTCGATAGGAATGAGATTATGCATGTCATTAAGAGGATATAGTCTTTCTCTGCTTGTATTGTAGAATGTGAATGTAATATGTGAGTGTACTGAAAGTACTTGTGATTGTTTTTGGTAAGGTGAATGGTTTCAGTTTTTTAATTTTTCCAAATAGCTATATGTGGAGCACTATACATTAGTAACTACTTATGCTTTGAAACATACAAAAATGACTAGCTTACCCAGATATCTCAAAAAGTCATCATGAGCAATGCAATTTTTAAATTGTTATACTTGAGATAAGCAAGTCCGTTACTTTGATATAGGTAGTCAAAGGCGCTAGGTGCAAAGGGTGAGCATGTTGCCAAGACAAGCAAGGTGCACAATGTAAACATGCCATTTTTAGTTGTTTTAGACATGGTTTAGTCTACTTAAGGCTGATTGTGGGCCATTTTTAGTTGTTCCAACCTGATTCAAACTCGTTTTTGCAGAATTTAGCTAGTTTTTTTTGTTTTATTGCGCCTATACGCCTTGACGATCACAAGGTGTTTAAAGGTTTAGGGGAGAAGAAAGAATTGGCGAACATGAAAGATGAATTCATTCAGTTACAATGCCAATACTCTCCTCACGTTTTCTCTCACCATCTTGGCTCTGATGTGCGCCTTGGCTTCTCTCACTGATAATTTCAACTACAATCTGCCAAGTGCCACTGTGCAGGTTCGTTCTAAACCCTAGTTTAATCATATATCGTTTCAGTTTTGATTCTATGAGCAGTAAGTTTACTTAATTGTTTGTTTTTTTGGTTTCTGGTGTGTAGATATTGAATGTCAATTGATTTCAGAAGAAATCAAACGAGCTAAAACCCTGGGACAAAGGTGTGCTGAAGCAAGGAAAAAAAGGAAGCGTGTTCTTCAACAAAAGAGAAACAACAGTGGTTGTCATCCTACATCAACATCCGATTCTGTTGAAAGGTTTCCATTATCAAATATTTCAAATGGTATGTGTTATAGGTTTGCAAACAAAATTTAAAAGAAATATATATTTATATCGTACCTTTTGGGAATCCTTACATATGTCCTATTTTACAAGTTTCAACAATCAATGTTGAAAGAAGGAATGTATATCACCCTCCTACTTATGCTACTCCAAATATTAGTAGTAATTTGTGTCACTCATCTACAAAAGAAAAAGGTAAATTTACTGCATATATATATATATATACTTTTTTTAAATTTAGTTATGAATTGTAGTTTTGTCCATTTATTTTATATACTTTTGTCTTATAAGATTCATCAAGAAAAATATCATCAAGGAATGTACATCACACTCCTTTTGGAAGTACTAAGCAAACATCCGATTTTATTGAGAGGACTCCATTATCAAATATTACAAATTGTATGTTTTAAATGTTTGAAAACAAATTTTTTGTTTAATGTATATTTATATCTTAGCTTTTATGAATTGTTATATATGTCTTATTTTACAAGTTTTAATATAGGTGGCATACCTAAAATTAAACTATCAATGAGTGATGAGATATTAGCAAATTCTGTGGTTAAGAAGATTTATGGAATTTCCAAAGGTATTAGATACGAATGTAAATTCCTGTTAAGCTTTCAACATGTATATAACTTATAGGGACTTATAAATTTATTTAATTCTGAAGATTATATTGATCATGGAGATGCCATCTTTGTGTGCTTTAAGTGTGATGCAATGTTATGGGAAGATGAAATGCTTAGGGGGAATCCAAAATCGTACGAAAACACCGTATTCTCTTTGTTGTTCAAATGGAGATGTTGAGCTACCACCACCTCCACCTCCACCTCCTCCATTACTACATCATTTATATAAAAGTCATACCTCAAAGTCTCAGAATTTCATGAATAATATTCGAGCATATAACATGATGTTTTCATTCACGTCTCTTAGTGGCAAGGTTGACAAAAGTTATCAGAGAGGAAAAGGTCCTTATGTATTTAGAATACAAGGTCAGAATTATCATCGAATGGGTAGTCTACTTCCTGACGATGGGGAAAACCCCAAATTTTCACAGCTTTACATATATGATTCACAAAACGATGTGGTAAATAGTCAAAAAGCAGTAAGGTAATTTCTTTATGAAATTGTGCCATTTATGATTATATATATTGCTTCCCAATATATTCGCATCCATGTTTCATTTGAAATGAATGTAAATTTTAACATTTTATATTTCTTGCAGTTCTCAGATACAATCTAAAACTACAAGAAACAACCAGCTTGATATTACAACCATCAAAAGTCTTAAAAATATGTTGGATTATTGCAATCCTCTTGTCCAGTCCTTCAGAATGGTAAGAGATTATTTTCAAGAAATGAGTGGCAAGAAGTAACCCTGAAGCTTATTGGAACAAGAGATAAGGATGCAAGGGTTCACAATTTGCCAACAACATCAGAAATTGTTGCGTTAGTAATTGGTGATTTTGATGGAGCATTTGATAAAAGGGACATTGTTGTTAGAAAGAAGTCTGGTGGTCTTCAAAGAATTAGTGAACTTCATCCTTCTTACCTTGCTTTGCATTATCCACTTAGTTTCTCATTTGCAGAAGACGGTTATAGAGTTGGTATTAAACATAGAGGGATTGCGGTTGATAATGAGGTACTTAGAACCAACCTTACAATTAGAGAATTCTTTTGTTACAAAATACAAGATAGACAGAATCAGTTTTCATTGTTAGTTAATGCCAAAAAACTATTTCAACAGTTTTTGGTTGATGGATACACGATGATAGAATCTGACAGGTTGAATTATATAAGGACACAACAACCAAAACTTAGAATGCAAAGTTTTAAGAATTTGAATGCTATTGTTGAAAGTGGAGAGAATAATGCCTCAAGTTGCGGTAAACCTATACTTTTACCTTCATCATTTACTGGTGGTTCTAGATATATGATGCAAAAGTACTTGGATGCTATGGCAATTTGGAAGTCTGTTAGATATCCCGATCTATTCATGACAGTGACTTAGAATCCCAACTGGCCTGAGATTTATAGGTGTTTACATGATAAAGCACTTAATCCTGAAGACAGACCAGATATTATCTCTAGATTATTCAAGTGTAAATTGAATCATCTAATAAAAGATTTCAAGAAAGATAAATTCTTTAGTGATATACAAGCAGGTACCTTTTACTTATGTTTTTTAACTTTGAACATCTAATTATATTTATCTAACAGCTCACTCTTGAAAACATTTCAGTTATGTATACATTTGAATTTCAGAAGCGTGGACTGCCACATGCTCACATATGTTTGTTCTTGAGTGCTGAAAGCAATTTCCAACTGCATCTGATATTGATCGTGTTATTATTGCTGAAATACCAGATAAAGAAAGAGATCCTGAATTATATGAGCTTGTCAAGAAATTTATGATTCATGGACCATGTGGTACAGACAACCCACTTTGTCCATGCATGGTTCAGCAAAAATGCTCTAAAAAGTTTCCCAAAAAATATGTAGACGAGACTTGTGTTGATTCTGAAGGATATCCTGTCTACCTTCGTCGTCAAAGTAATACAGTAGAAAGAATGGCGTGGCACTTGATAACATGTTTGTAGTTCCTTACAATAACCTCCTGCTTAGAAAGTATCAGTGCCACATTAACGTTGAATGGTGCAACCAGTCAGGTTCTATCAAATATTTGTTTAAATATATTAATAAGGGGCCTGATAGAGTCACGACTTCTATTTTTCAATCCAATACCACCAACAATGACACACAGCAGAATGTAGCTGTAGATGAGATAAAAGCATACCTTGATTGTAGGTATATATGTCACACCCTGATATTTTCACATAAACCGGTGGGCCCGGTAGGGAGTATCGTGACATAAGATTGGTATCGTCATAGTCAAATACACATAATAGCACAGCGGAAGTCTTGGAATATAAAATATTATTACAAACCCAATTGTCTGAAAATACCGAAGTGATAATTACATACGAGCTTGTAATATTAAATCCACAGGCGGATCATTATAAAATGTACAAAATGAAGTTTAGCAGACTTTAGGGAATCCTAAGCATTTGCAATATCCTTTATTGACACCAAGCAGCTCCCAGCCTATTTGCGTATAGTACGTGACACTTAGTCTTTTGAAAATACATCAGTTTACACTGTTAATACAAACTTTTATAATAATAAATCATTTGGGATAAAACCCAAGTTCATTTGATATTACATTTGTAGGGATAAACCCTAATTATTGAAAACAAAAACTCCTTTTTATTTAGGTAACTTTTATAGCCACTTTTTCAAGCCTTCAGTGCTCTCCAGCTGGCTTCTATTGGCTTTCACATTTTGTTACCTGAAACGCATGTTAAAACATTTTATCAGCAAGAAATACTGGCAAGTACATTCCATTTTGTAAAGCATCAGTGTTACACATTACAGTATTAAGGGCAATTACAATGTTTATATCTACCCAATTACTCGTTCAGTACGTGTCACTCGACGGATCTGTGACTATGGTCATATCACACATTGGATACCCGTGCCCAATTGTGAATGTTATCAAGTACTGTATACAAACCCCAAAATACTGGCAACAATTGTAGAATTACAAAGACTTAATCACTGTAATTGTATTTGAAAACATTTGAGGTTTTGGTAAAACATTTTGACTCACAAAAAGTGTTTAATAAAGAGAAATGTACTCACATTGTTGACTTAGGTGATACTACTATGGCTTCCTGGTGATCTCCTGGTTATTATCTATTAAAATTAAACAATGCACAAGTGTTAGTAAAATAACCCAAATCACATTAACCATACAACTCGAGACAGAACTCCAATGACTGAGTCAGGTAGAGCCTTGAAATGCAATACGGAGTCCTAAATTAATCGGGCATAACACGAGACAGAACTCCAACGACTGAGTCAGGCAGAGCCTTGACATGCGTTACGGAGCCCTAGATCGGTCGTGTAGGGTAACAGCAGGGTTATAATACTTACAACGAGGCAGAGCTTTGCTTTATAGGGGTATAGTACCCGAGTATAATAATTGCCTATAGAAAGTTTAAGAGAGAATTCGATTTTGAACGATTGAACAAATGAGCTGATCGCCTCTATTTATAGGCCTGATCAAAGGCAGCTCGCGGCCCGCGACAAACTTAAGGTCGGCCTTCACGGCCCGCGGTGAAAGTAGGTTAGGCCGTAGGCTTGGACAGTCAGCGAATCTATACATGCCACGTGTTGACACATGGTGGCATGGGTGTCCGGCAAGCAACCAGGGCTCGCGCCCCGCAAGGGATCAAGGAGGTATGGGTCGCGGTCCGCGACAACCCTATATTTTTTTCTTGGTTTTTATAAATAAAAAGGTATTTTGGGCTCGTTTCTCGCATACGGGGTATAATAGGAACGTGTGGGTCATGTTTAAGGTCTTAGGAGGGTTGTTATATCGAAAGTATTTACCTGAGCTACTACTTGATTCACAGCAAGATTTAAATAACTCAGTCATATCCAATCTAACTAAATGCAGGTAGCTTTTAACGGGAGGCTCTAGTCTGGAATGATGGTAATATATAACCAATTTAGAATGCTAACGGGTCTTATTTAAGTCATAGACCTAGACCGGCTAGCTTTAAGTATTAAAAACGGTACGATACGCTAGATTAAGCAATGACCGGAATAGAATGTAATTTAGACCCAACAAGTATGAAGACTTGTATAATATGGGTAAACTAAATACATTCTGGATTTTGAAGTAAAAATGATAAGATTAAACCCGTTTCGGCAAACTTACGTAAACTAGTTACGTAAGTCTAACCATACGCGTATAAGCGATAACGAGTAATCGGATGAGTCATGAACATGTTCCATATGCCAATATACTTTAAACAATTTATAATATCGTAGGATATCAACTTGTATGCCCGTTAAGGTTTTAAAATCAAATTATGCCTCATAAGGGCATTTTGGTCATTTTACGACGTATAAAAGGAATTTGCATACAATCTGATGTTACAACCATAATCATTTTATGAAAACACTTTATTTATGATATAATATTAGTAGATTATCAAACATATGTGTGTTTTATAGTTTTAAACCAAACTATGCTCCGTAAGGGCATTTTGGTAATTTCACACATAGTTTTGAAGGCTAATTTGGGAACCTAAGTTTATATCATATACCTATTGTAAAAATATTTAAATTGATTTATAAATTCAGTAGGTAACAAGCCTTGGTTGGTAGTTATGGTTTAAAACCATACTACGCGCCGAAACGGAGTTAAAATCGTTAAATGATAATATATGCGAAGTTTAAGGAAAACTGATTTTATGAACAGGTTTATATGATCCAGACATGTTAATTTATATAACATATCCGTGGTCAAAAGGTCTTGTATGAAAATTATGCTTTAAAACCATTTTAGGTGCAAAAAGGGCATTATCATCATTTAAGGACATAATTCAAGAACGTATGCGTAAACTCAGTTTGTAAACTTAATAGACATCCCAAATTATCCTAATTATGTTATTACATCAGTAGGCAATGAGTTTGGTATGAAAAATTATGCTTAAACCGATCTATGCGCCTAAAGGGCATTTTGGTCAATTTAAAGCACAATTTACGACATTATACGCAACCTCAGTATATGATCAGATTTGTAACATCAAAATATGTTAAACATGTTAACATATCAGTACCTATATCATTTGTAAGCTGATTGGTGTCTAAAACCTTATTTTTTTGGCTTAAAGGGCATAATGGTCAAAGTACGGCATAATAACCGAACATGCACATAAACTCAGATTACTAGTCTGATCGTATAATATAACCTTATAGGGTTATACTATATCATAATACAATCATAACGAAACTTTAAATCAATAGCAAACTAATCTAATTCGGTTCATAGTCGAAAGTCAACGCATAAGTCAAACTTAGCGACTTTCGATTGCAAACCGACACTAAAACTGGAATTGACGAGCCGAACATGTTTACACGCGTTCCAATAATTATTACTAAGTTTTTTAAATGATAAAACATAGTTTAGAATAATTCTAAACTCATATCGCAATTATTTCAAAAACTGACTCGTTGACTTTTTAAACAATAATATGTTTACCCGTCAATTGACCAAGCAAACGTGATTCTTAGGAGGTGCCCTTTTGAGTGATTAACACCTACCTAATTATGATCACGTAGCTATGTTCGTAGGGAACAATGGCTTGACCGTTTAAGGTCTAACTAAAAGTCAAAGCGTTTATCGTAAACGCTTGACTTTTCGGCTTTAAAAGGCTAATAAAAGAACTAGTCACGAAAGGAACACTTACAAGTGGTCCTAGGGACTGAAAAGAACTCAAAGGATGCTCCCAAATAATTCAGGAACTTCCAAGATGAGAGATAGGAGGAAAGAATGATAGGGGCAAGGAAAATATGGTGAAGAACACCCCTATTTATAGTTTTCAAGAATCTCTAGGATCTTGCCAAGTGTTTTGGGGAGTTCTAAGATGGTTACAAGTGTCTTAAAATCAGTTAGCAAGCACATTGATTTGTTTAAATGGTTTAAAAAGCTTTGAATTGGGCTGCAAGTAATGAAAGGATTAATAAACAACTAAAAAAACAAACTGTTGCTGGTTCTTGGCTGGCGGCCTGCGAAGACAACAAGCCCACGGGTCACGGCCCACGCCTCTGTCCGGCCCAGCTTATCATTTTGTTGTTTTGTCATTTATGGTCCCTCAAACCTTTTAATCCCTTTTTAGCTTTCATAAGTTGCCACTTTAAGCACAATACTATGTATTCTTATATGAAATGTTAATATAAGGTATGAAAACCCTTAGTGACCAATCTTAGGCCCACCCGGGAGCATGACCGAGCATTACGGAGTTCCCGGTTTGTTTCAAAAGTCTCTTATGACAACTGTGCCCTGTAATCGTTGTATAATGTAAAACAATGTTAATTATCAATAAAACAATGTGCTTTGGTGTTATTATATGTGTTTTGGTGTTATTATGTGTGTATTCGTGTTTGATGATTTTACAATTCGATTCGAGTCCGATTTCAAGCTTTAAATCGCTTTCTAGAAGGTTATACGCAAACTGGTGCGTAAACGCAATCAGTTTAATGCAACAAACACTCCGGAATAGTGACATAGGCTTAACATACCTTAAATAACCTCCACATAACTTAGAAATAAGTTTTGGATGGTTTGGTGTGTTGAAATAAAGTTTGTTCGATCGCAGGGACTATTTGTGTCAAACTGTGAAACTATATCGATTTGTATAGTAACGAACATTTCGGAACTTGATCATAAGTTAAACATACCCTAAATATCCTTTACATAGCTTAGAAATAGGCTTTGAGGGGTTCGGTATACTAAAATAAACTTTATTGATCAATAGGGACTAAAAGTGTCAAAAAGTGCATAAGTTTGCATTTTCGCGCATATCTTACGTTCTGAATATATCCGGACATCCAAAAATTTATGTAATCATTAAAATATTTTATTTTAGTGATTGGCTTGATAAAAATCCATTCGTCGCGTAATTTGGATCGTTTTTCGCGTTCGTTCGTGTTTCGTCGTAATTAACCGAACAACGCAACCGTACGACCAAACGAACCGACATTCGAGATGTTTTTGAGCATATTTTAAGTTCCCTATACTTTAACTTCATTTTAGAGCTTTAAAATGGGGTTAACGGGGCTTAAACGTGTCAAAATGCATCAAAAATCAAGTTTGGAGTCACAGGGGCATGTTCTGCCAAATTTCAAACTTGCTGACCTGCACAAGGCTTACGGACCGTAAGCACATATCCATACAGTCCGTAAGGACCACCCAAATCAGCAGAATTGTGTTCCAGCTTGAACCAGCTGTCCCCAAGTCTTGCAAATGGTTTTGTGGTTCCTATGGGCTGGTTTAGGGGCTCCCATGGTTTTAGAAATCAGTGTGCCCAAGTGGATGGTTGAGATTGAAGCTCGGTTTTTGATAAACGATCCTAACGGTTCAAGGAAATCTATAAATACCCATCCATTTCATTGTTGCAATGTAACACCTCGAAAATTCACGTCCTATAATGTGTTGACACGTGTCATAGGTTTGAACGTGTGAACGAATGTTTTAGAAGGACTAAAGCTGACGAACATGAAAAGTATGTGAATATACGACTTCAAAATGTCAACAGTGAATAAATATATTGTATATTAACCCTACAAGATGCTCATACCTTCAAACGAATAAAATCATGGATCATACGGAGCTGAAAGTGAGAGATTACAAACTACAGGGACTAAATGTGTCAACATGTTTAAGTTATACCTCTGAGTGACCTTTTGACAAACCCGAAGCTTTGTAACGGTTAATTATGCTCACTAGAATGCACGATTAAAATTTCATAAAGTTTCGTTATCGTATGAGAAAGTTATGATCAAATTCGTGTACGAGGGGTTAAAGCGTAAACGTTGAAAGTTAGGACTTTTCGGGTAACAATAAAGTTATCCGGGGACTTAAAAAATGGGTATATGTCTTAAGGCCCCTAAACATCAATTTGGAGGGTTCATAATGCAAGAAACAAGTGCCTAATCGAATTTTGAAGAGCCAAGGATCAAATTGCAAAAATCACAAAATTCTGATTTGGTCAGATTAGGCCTAGCGCGACGCTAGGGGGGGTGGCGTCACGCTAGGGGTCCCCAGCTCAGAATTAATTGGGTTTTGCCTGCTGAAGTGCAATCTGCTCGATTCCAATCGATTTTCACCATTCCTCTTGACCCCTAGACACCCCCTAAGCACTAGGAACATGTGTTGATCAGTTGTGGTGGGTTGTAGACACATGTGTCAAAGTTTTGTGGTGATTAAAATGCTATATAAAGCCATGAAGTTGCAACATTGTTCTTCACATCTTCTCTTGCATTCCTGATCAATTCTGGAGCTCCCAAGCAGGCTCAAGTGATCATAATTAGTGCATAGGACCTTGGTAAGTTTGCTAAACCTTTCTTGATTAAGTTTTAGCTTAGTTTTAGCTTAAAAGTCAAAGCGTCGTAATTAACGGTTGACTTTAAGATTAATCACTAATGGTCTAGTGATTAGTCGAATCAAAAGTAGTTATAAGTTGGTAATTATGTGGGTAATAAACCCTCAAAAGGGTCCCCCCTGATTCCCACTCTAACTAGGTCAAATGTCGGGTCAAACTTGCTAAGAAAAAGTCAACAGGATACTTAAATTACAATTTATCCATAATTAGCAATGTAGATCATGTACAACCTGTTTGATCATTGTTATAAATTGGTAATAAGTGTAAGAACATGTCCAAACATGTTCAACCCGACAATTTCCTATTTAGACCCGGTTCGGAACCGAAAGTCGCATAGTTTGACTTATACTTTGACTTTCAGTTCTGACCCGTTTTGGTATGAATTAGAAATACCTAAGAGCCTTATTTGGACCAGGTTACATGCTAGTATAACCCTCTGTGATTATACACCATGGTTCATTAGTTAACCGATTAATACGCTTGATTCCGTTAATTGCTCATATGTTGACCATTATGCCCTTATTACCTTAAAACGTGATTTTTGGAAATGTAAAAGAGTAGAAACTTTAATTACTGATATATAAACTTGTATGCAAAGTTTGATATCAGTTTGAGGTATAGATTGAGAGTTATGCTCATTAGCGTAAATTGAAAGCTTTATGTTAATAAAACGGCGTAATTAGCGTATAGCCTAGTTAAGCCTACTTTTAAATACCAAAACCTTTACCCACTGATGTAATATATTATTTTGGGATTTTTATTAATTAATTTTAGGATGAGCATAACTAATAGTCGTAGGCTTAATCCGGTAAATGTCGGTTTTGCCCTTACGGGCCATAAAATGAGTTTTACATATCTAAACGACTCCAAACCTTTTGCTACTGATTATATATGTTAAATAAATTATTTCAAGCCTCCTGGAAGTGTAAAAATATCAGCTGTATGTATCGAACCCGTAAACGGCTTTTAATCGCCTTATTAAGAGTTTTTGACGCATAGTATGTATTAAAATTATATTGAACATATACGGGTTGATACCTACTGATATTTGAGGCAAATTATAATGTTTTAACAATAAGCAAAAGTTGTTTAACTCAGACTTCAGTTTTGAGCTTTTCGACTTATGTGAAATTACCAAAATACCCCTGCGGGGCATAGTTTGGTTATAATTAGTAAATTTCACATATATACTTTATCCTACTGTTATAACTTAGTAAAATAAGTATTTTTTATGATTACATCAAACATGTAACTCAGATAAATACTTAAACTCTTTTATAACTCTTTAAATGACCAAACTACCCCTACGGGGCAAAGTTTGTGTTTAAATTCGTTTCGGGCATAATGAAAGACATCTTACTGATGTCACAACATATTTGAGGCATAATTAACTTAGGAATGTATACGGCTCTCATGAATACCCGTCACGCTTATTACGCGTACAGTTCGGTTTATGTAACAAATTTACATAAATTAGCCGCAACGGGTCAAACTCTTTGGGTTTTATCCAAAATCCAGAATGTGTATGAAATACCCATATAAGACAAGTCTCTGAACATGTCGGGTTTAAATCACATTCTATTCTGGTCTTCGCTTAATCGTGCGTACGAACCGTATCTTCCTTTAAGACTAGCCGGTCTAAGCTTAGGCTTAATTAAAGACCCGTTAGCATTCTAATTGGTTATTTATACCATCATTCCAGACTAGAGCTTTCCGGTAAATTGTACCTACGCATACTTAAGTGAATACGGCTGAGTTATTAATTTCTGCTATTTAAGACAGGAGCTAGCTCAGGTAAATACTCTTAACTTATTTTCCCTATTACGGGCTTGGGATACGGTAAAATAAATACCGCATGGTCAGGTATGGGATTCAAAGACCAATAAGTCAGGAAATCCAAATAACCTGTTTTAATTCGTATTGCTTGACTGAAACATTGGGGATTAATGCGACCGTGTCCTGGATATCCTTGACTCATTAAATGCAATGGCCACGACTTAAGCACGGGGTGTAGGCATACACCTGACAGATGCTATATGCTAATTAATTAATTATACCCAATAAGGGATTCCCAATAAGGGAATAGTGGTGTGTCGGTTAATCATGAACCGGCATAGAACCGGGCCCCGTATGTAGAGCAAGTTATGTAAAACTGATAACATGAGATATAGTTTGCCTCAAAGTATAAAAGATTTATTTTGCCTCTGTGCATCTAAATCAAAGTATAAAAGATTAATTTTGCCTTGTGCATTTTAATCAACGTGTCTACATATTTTGTGCCAAAGCGCATTCTAACCAATTTTCCTAAACTCTTTTCAAATGAGTCAGTTGAGTGTATTTACCAGTGAAAACTGACGTATTTTCAAAAGTCTTAGTGACAGGTACAAGTACGTAAATAGGCTGGAAGCTGCTCAGGACGTTAATAAAGAATCTTGCAAGTTCTAGGCGTCTAAAGTCTGTTGAACAATATTTATATTTTAAGATCCGCCTGTGGATTCTGTTACTTTCCGTTGTAATACTGGATATTACTCTATATTTGGATTGTAATATATTTTATCTTTTGCTTCCGCTGTGCATTTATATATTGTGTTGTTTGACTATGATGATATCAACTACGTCACGATACTCCCAACCGGGCCCACCGGTGACACGTGGAAAGTCGGGGTGTGACATGCAACTCACACAATCTGATCTATTTGATCTAAGTTGGGGCTTAGCACCTCATACCTGAGCAAGTTGGATCTAGATTTCCATTCTTGGACCCTTTGTAAGTCCTCTTTCGTTTTTTTATGCGTTTTTAGCACAAAAGTCAAACTCTGTTTGACTTTCTGCATGAAGTTCGTTTGAACTTCGCAACATGAGCGTAATCACGATGGTTATAGTCCCTAGTGACTATACCTACTGATTACCATGTTGACTAGGCTTAGTGACGAGTCGTAGTTTCGGCCAAAATGCGTATTTATGCGTATTTTGTAACCAAACTACTCTTGGGTATCAAAACCGTTTGTTTTTATATCAAAACCTGTTTTCTAACTTAACTAAACATGTCTTAACATGTTTAGCTCGTCACTTTTAGTTTAGTGCTTGTGGAGAGTCGTAAGTCAAGCGGACTAAACACCCGCTTAGACTTTCGAACTCGACCCGTTTGGTCGATCATTTGGATCCGACCAAACATGTTTAGTGACCATAGTTGCATAGGGAATAACCTTCCGAGGTTATACCTTATGGTCACTTAGGTTTAATTAGTTGTATGATAGGTAATTTATATGCCTTAGGTAAATGACCAAAATGCCCTTTTTCATGCATAATTGGTAATTAAGCATATGTAACATAAACTTTTGTCACTTAATTGATTATGCAACATGTTTAGGCATATAAAACTTGTCATAGGACTAGTTAGACGTCTCGAACGCGCTTTGCGCGAACGACGCGTTAAAGTAGCGTAAGCTACCTTAATGGGTCGTGACGGGTCGAAAGCATTTAGGTTAGGTTCCGATTTAGGATGTAGGCTTTGTTAAACCGTATCACATGAGTTCCAACACTCATTTGGTTTACAAGACCTCATTCTGTCCGATCTTCCGATTTAGGCGTCGATTGTTTGACTAGTGATTCGATTACTAGGTGCTGCTTGATTTCTCTGGTTCACTTGAGTTTGTTGAAGTTCTATTGATTGAGGATACTTTGAACTTCAAGTGAGTACATAGTTCCCCTATTTTACTGTTTTTGATTGTTTTGGGGTGATTCATATGTATTAAACGATTTTCGAGGTTTAAACGATGGTTTCAAAAACGATTAAAATGGTTTATATTAAATTAATAACGATTTCGAAAAAGTGAACGAACTTGTTGGTTGTAGTTACATAACGAATGACATTCATTAGCATTGATCAAGCCGACCAGTATTAGGTTATGGTACCATAGGATCTGACAAATCCCGTATCAGACTACACCCATGGTTATGTGTGGGTTATGTGGGTAACGACTGAATCTGATTGTTAACTTACCCTTTAGTGGTTTGTTCATGCGAGAAGCGAGATAGTCGAGTCACAAAGGTTTGAATGTTATTACCGAGACGACCAAAAATAGTTTTCACAATTAAAATGAGGATGATTTAAACGATTTAAATGAGTTAACGATTTGGAAACGATTTGAACAGATTAAACGAGTTGGATAAATGATTGATTTTTGGTTAAGTGTTTAGATAACGGGACGGGTGTAATGTGATGAAAACATGGTAGATACGCCGCTGGTACTTTTTATATATAAGTGTTTTCATCATGTTACATGCCGTGGCGTTATTTAGTTCACTTAGGTAAACGATTTTGAAACGATGTCACATAACGATGTTTTCGAAAGGATATAAACCATACGAGATTTATTAAACGAGTTAATACGAAATGTTTTACAATTTGGTTTACTAAAACAAATGTTTTTGGGTTAAGAATCATGGCTACGAGGTTTTATAAATTATAACCCGCTTGATTTGAGTTGGTTAATTTCGTTGCAATATTATACTCTTTTCAAAACAAGGTTTTTAATAAGGTATTGCAACATGTAAACTAGCCATGAATCCGACACTCTTAAAAACCTATGTGCTCGCCAGCATTTCTTTGCTGACTTTGTTTTTACATATGTTTCAGGTGATGTTGTTTGATGTTGATTACTAGGATGCATGAGTCACATAGGATCTGGACGAGGCCTTAGTGACATAATAACAGTGATAGTCGATATGTAACTCGTTTGTTTTGTGTTAAAACAATGTAAATTACTTGATGAATAAATAAAACGAAACTTTTTGTATTCAATAGTTGTGAAACAATAATTCTGTTACAACACTCCCCGACGTTTCCGCCACGGTTTGTTGTTTTAACGTGGTCGGGGTGTGACATCTCTCCACAGCGTAGTTTCACACGTTGACGCTTTCGGCCCTTTTAACGCACAAACTTGCACGTATTATCGTTTAATGGCATCAAATCTCTACTTAGCCCATATTAGGCATTCCCAAGAGTATGATTGAATATCATGATACTCCAGGTTTGTTAAAAGGTCACTCAGAGGTAAGGATGAACATGTTGATGCTTTTAACCCTTTATTACACAAACTTTTGAATTTATCGCAAACGGGTTTTGTTTATCCAACAAGTGGCTTATTATGAGAATACAAATACCGTGTAAGGTAATTCAGAGGCTTAGTTTAAGCTTGTTGACACTTTCAGTCCCTCCAGATTCCTAGTTTTAAATTTTCACAAAATTAGTTCCTCATAGTCAACGTTTGACTTCATTAGGGTTTAGTACACGTGTCAACACATTATTGGACATGATTTTACGAGGTGTTACATCCTCACCCCCTTAAAATAAATCTTGGCCTCGAGATTTGTTCAAAAAGATGGGGGTACTTCTGTCGCAGAGTGGACTTAACCTCCCATGTATATTCGGGGCCTATACGACATCCCGCTTATAATAGGTACATGCTTCCGTCGGAGTTTCTTAACCTGTCGATTCATAATCTATACTGGTTTCTCAACAAACTGCAGGTTTTTATTAATCTGTACATCACTATGTGACAAAGTTAGCGACTCATTGGCTAGATATTCTTTTAAATTACAAGTGTGGAACACATTGTGGATTCCACCAAGCTCCTTGAGTAAGTTTTAGCTTATAGGCTACCAATCCGACGTATTCGATTTTCTCGAATGGTCCTATATATCCAGGGCTCGACTATCCCTTCGTATTGAGACGTATCACACTGTCGCAACCCCTGATCCCACATCCCAGGGAACGGGCGGCCGCGAGCCAGTTTCGGTGGTATCGCATATTGTCTAATTTGGCAGTGGAAATTTTCATCAGGATCGTAGTTGGGAAACATTGATCAGAGTAAAATACCATATTTTCATAACATTAAACAAATGGGTTAAAACCCAAGTTCGTAGTACACACGTTTTCATAGGAATAAATCCTATTTTATTAATAAAAACATCTATTTTATTTTAGGTAACTTTATTGTCACTTTTCCAAGCCTTCGGTGCAGTCCAGCTGGCTTCTATTTGGCTTTCACAATTTGTTACCTGAAACGCGTTTTAAAAACATTTGTCAGTGGGAAATACTGGTGAGTGAATCCTAGTTTAATCAAGTTTAAATAAAATCCCATTGTACAGTATTGAGGGCGATCCCGCAATTATATTTGTTTCCAAGACATCACAATTAACATCCATGGTACTGTCGAACCCGACTTGTGGACATGTTACTCCTTGACCAGGTGGTAACAAATTTTGTATACAAAACCCCAACATACTCATGATAATTGTATTCTTACAAATACTCGATAACTGCTTCATATATATTTAATTAAATGAGGTTTTGTAAAAACAATTCACAAAAAGCGGATCAACTCACATTGCTGTCTTAGATTTTCCGTAAGGGTTTCCTGATGATAATCTAAAATTTACACAAAAGCACACGCGTTAGTATAATAACCCATTTTAACATTAGTAATACCCTCCCCGAGACGGCATTCCAACGACTACATCGGGCAGTACCACGACAGCCGTTACGGAACCCTAGATCAATCGGGCAGCGTATCTAATACGTATCCAGGGGTTATAATACTTACAATGGAGCAGAACTTCGCTATTTAGGGGGGTATAATACCCGCGTATTATGCCTATAATCAGAAATTGAGATTGAGAAAGAAACTTTAAACGAATTCGAATGAAATCCGATGGCCTGCTTATATAGTTGTTGAGTCTGGTTCTCTCGCGGCCCGCGTAACACAAGGGCAAGGCCTACGCGGCCCGCGTTAACTCCAGGTCAACGTGTAGCCCATCCAGATCAGCCACTAGACTCGATGTGTTGGGCCATGTGGCCGCACCGGGCTGTGCCACCTTTTGAGCCTCTTGCGGCCCGCGTAAGGGTTATGGGGTACCTTACGCGGCCCGCCTCAACTTAAAAATTCAGTTTTTAATTATATTTAATACTATTTAGGGTATTCGGGGCCCGTTTTCACGTATGGGGTGTATTTTTGGACATATTGGGATATTTTAAAATATACTAGGGTGTCGGAAAAATTATGAGGGTGTCGGTTTTTATTGAGGGTTGTTACATTCTCCCCACCTTGTTTTAGAGCTCGTCCTCGAGATCTACTGGAACAAGTGTGGATATTTCTTTTGCATTTCAGATTCAAGCTCCCATGTATACTCAGGTCCTCTTTTGGAGTCCCACTTCACTTTGAACATAACTAGTCTCTTATGCTTGAGATTCTTGACTTTTCTGTCTTCAATCTGTAGAGGCCTTTCTACAAACTTGAGTTGTTCATTTACCTCTATATCCTTAAGAGGTACTACCAGTGATTCATCGGTTAAGCATTTCTTGAGATTAGATACATGAAATACATCATGTATTTCTGCCATTTCCTCTGGCAATTGTAGCTGATAGGCTACAGGTCCTATTTTTCTAATAATCTCAAAAGGTCCAATATACCTAGGACTTAGCTTTCCTCTTTTTATGAATCTTACTACTCCTTTCCAAGGAGAGACTTTTAACAATACTTTATCTCCTACTTGAAATTCCAATGGTTTGCGTCGGTTATCAACATAGCTCTTTTGTCGATCACGTGCTGCTTTTAATCGTCCCTTGACTTGAATAATCTTGTCGGTTGTTTCTTGTACTATCTCAGGTCCAGGTAGTTGTTTTTCCCCAATTTCTGCCCAACAGACTGGGGTTCGGCACTTCGTCCATAAAGTGCTTCGAATGGTGCAGCATTTATACTTGTGTGATAACTATTATTATAAGAAAATTCTATTAAAGGTAAGTGATCATCCCAATTACCTCCGAAATCAATTACACATGCTCTAATCATGTCCTCCATCGTCTGAATTGTCCTATCGCTTTGTCCGTCTGTTTGAGGATGATAAGTTGTGCTCAGATTTAACTTGGTTCCCATGGCTTTTTGGAAACTTGACCAAAAATGAGAGGTAAATCGGCTATCCCTATCAGAAACAATTGATAAAGGAATTCCATGTAATGAAACAATTTCATTTACATACAATTTAGCTAGCTGTTCCATACTGAAAGTTTCCTTCATCGGTAGGAAGTGAGCTGACTTGGTTAGCCTATCTACAATCACCCAGATTGTATCATTACCTTTCCTGGTTTTGGGTAATTTAGTAACAAAATCCATTGTTATTAATTCCCATTTCCACACTGGAATTTCTAGTTGTTGTAACAAACCTGAGGGTTTCTAGTGTTCAGCTTTAACTTGTGAACAAGTTAAACATTTAGAAACATAGGCTACTATGTCCTTCTTCATTCCTATCCACCAGAAATTCTTCCTTAAATCCTGGTACATTTTATCATTTCCTGGATGCATCGTATATTTAGACTTATGGGCTTCTTCTAATATATGATGACTTAGGTTTCCTAATTTAGGTATCCACGTTCTCTTTTTATGGAATCTCCAAATTCCATCTGTTCCTTGTCCTAATTCCTTAATCATACCTTTTAGTTTTTCAGCATCATCCTTGATTACTTATTCTTGTGCTTTTCTGATTTGATCATTTAAATCTACTTGTAGATTTAATTTAAAAGAATGTACTCTTTTTGGCTTTTCATGATACTTTCGAATTAAAGCATCTGCCACTACATTTGCTTTTCCTTCATGGTACTGGATATCACAATCATAATCACTAAGCATCTCCATCCAGCGTCTTTGTCTCATATTCAACTCTTTCTGCCCGAAAACATACCTTAAGCATCTTTTTGGCTTTTCATAAAGGTAATGTCTCCAAATCTTAAGGGCAAAAATTATAGCTCCTAGTTCCAAGTCATGGGTTGAATAATTTTCTTCATGATTCTTAAGTTGTCGGGACGCGTATGCTATAACCTTTTGGCGTTGCATTAATACACATCCATAACCTAACTTAGAAGCGTCACAATAGACTACAAAGTCTTCAGTTCCTTCTGGTAACACTAGTATGGGTGTATTAGTTAATCTTTGCTTAAGAATTCTAAAAGCTTCTTCTTGTTTTGGTCCCCATTCAAACTTAATGGATTTACATGTTAACTTAGTTAAAGGAATGGCTATTCTAGAGAAATCTCGAATAAATCTTCTATAATAACCGGCCAATCCTAAGAAACTTCTAACCTCGGTTGGTGATTCAGGGGTTTTCCATTTGGTAATCGCCTCGATTTTTGTTGGATCCACATGAATTCCTTTATGATTGACTAAGTGTCCAAGAAATTGTACCTGTTCTAGCCAAAACTCGCACTTTGAAAATTTAGCATAAAGCTTTTCCTTTCTTAATAGACTTAAAAGTGCGTGCAAATGCTTTGCATGTTCCTCTTTACTCTTAGAGTAAATTAGAATATCATCTATGAAAACAATTATGAATTTATCCAAATATGGCTTACATATTCGGTTCATCATGTCCATAAATGCAGCTGGGGCATTGGTTAAACCGAGTGGCATGACAGTAAGTTCATAATGGCCATACCTTGTTCTGAACGCGGTCTTAGGAATGTCCTCTTCCTGTACCTTTAATTGATGATATCCTGACCTTAAATCGATTTTAGAGAAAAATCGAGCTCCTTGCAGTTGATCGAACAGATCATCGATTCTCGGTAATGTGTACCGATTCTTAATTGTGACTTTGTTCAATTCTCGGTAATCAATACACATACGCATTGATCCGTCCTTCTTTTTAACGAATAATATTGGCGTTCCCCATGGCGACAAACTTGGTTGTATAAATCCTTTTTCCAGCAATTCATCTAATTGTTTCTTCAGTTCCTGCATTTCGGCTGGTACCAAACGATAAGGTTCTTTGGCAATTGGTGTTGTTCCTGCTAACAGGTGAATTCTGAATTCGACTTCTCTGTCTGGCGGTAGTCCTGGTAATTCTTCTGGAAATACATCTAAAAACTGGGACACTACTGGAATGTCTTTTAGTTCTTTTCCTTTAGTGTCAGTGATTATGGAAATCAAATACACTATAGAACCTTTTCTTATATAACTTGCAGTTTTCATCACATAGATGAATTTTGTGGATCTAGATGGTTTATCTCCTTTAATTGGGATCGTTTTACCTTTTGGTGAATTTACTTGGATTGACTTTTGATCACATAAAATACTGGTTTTATTGGCTATTAATCAATCAATTCCTAAAACGACATCAAATCCTACCAGATTCATTGGGTAAAGGTTTGCCATAAACTTTTGATTTAAAATTTATATTCTTGCTCCCTGCAAGATTTCAAAAATCCTAACAGTTTCTCCATTAGCTGTTTCTACTAGGCATTCTTGTGGTAGTTTAGTTAATGACTGATTTAGAAGTTTGCAAAACGAAGTATTAATGAAACTTTGGTTTGCACCAGAGTCAAATAATACCTTAGCAAAAACATCATTAACTAAAAACGTACCAGCTATCACGTCTGGAATCATCTTGGCTTCATCTGCAGTCAGAACAAATGCTCTAGCATTTTTAGTGTTCCTGTTGTTCACAGCTGGAGCCAATTTTGGGCAGTTTGGCGTGATATGACCTTTCTCTCCACAGTTGAAGCACAGTCCATTACTGGATTTTCTCCTGCAATCTTCTTCCTTGTGTCCCGGCATCTTGCAGAAATTGCAAAGAGTGGAGCATTTTTCCGAATGCTTTTTCTTGCAGACCTTGCAGAAAGGTGCAGAGGTAGAACCCATATTCCTACGATTGTAATTCCCAGAACGGAATTCTTGAGTAAGCCTTTGGGTTAGGTTTCTCCTCTGTTCTTCTTCTCTAATACGGATTAATTCATCTGTCAAGGTATTCGCTAGTTCTACAGCTTCTTCTATAGTTTGAGGTCTAGCTGCTTTGACTACATGTCTAATCTCTCCGATTAATCCCCAGATGTAACGGGAGATTAATATTGGTTCAGGTGATGCAAGGGTTGGTACTGTTCTAGCATATTCAAAGAATATGGTAGTATAACCCTTACTATCTACCCCGGTCATTCTAAGGTTCAGAAACTTATTTGCTATCTGTTCCTTTTCATTGGGAGGGCAGAATTTCCTTTCTACCATATTTTTAAATTCTTCCCATTCCATGTTGTAAACCCTATCACTTCCTCTTGATTGGAGGATAGTGTTCCACCATTCTAAGGCTGAGTTCTTAAACAGATTAGAAGCAAACATTATTTTTTCTTCTTCAGCACACTTGCTTATTTTTAAAACAGCCTCAGTTTTCTCTATCCAACGTAGAGCTGCAATGGGTCCTTCATTGCCCGAGAATTCTATTGGTTTGCAGGACCATAATTCCTTATAAGAACAACCTTAAGACACGGTTCTTCTTCTTTTGGGAATGGGCACTTGAAGTACGGGTCCATTGTTCACGCTGTTTTCTGGTTCAATTGGTCGCTTACTGCTATGCTTACTTTTATTATTCGCTTCTTGAATCGTTTGAATAATAAATGGCATTGCATCAATGATTCTTTGTGCCACTATGTGTTGAACTGCACTATTATCCATTTGGTTTCCATTGTTATTGATGCTTGGATTCTCATTAACCACGTTAATGTTACTCTGGTTATCGTTATTCAGATTTCCTTGATTTCCTTCGTCGGCCATCTGAATTTTAAACATTTATCCCATATTAATATCACAAAATAATATTTAATATAGTCAATCACATGACACGCAATTTAGCCAAAAGCGTCGATCATTGCGACTTTACTCTATTCATCTATTATGCATCTATTACACACCAATACTGAAATAAAAATTACAATACCAACAGAAATAAAATTACACTAATAATAGTAGGCATCCGTACACACATATTTTATTTTATTTTTATTTTATTATTTTATTATAATATTATTATTACTATTACCGTCTCCACCATCACATCACGGATATGGATTCATCCAGAAATCCATATTGCGCTCGTCGTATTTCCATACGAGTCGCTCTCCCACATGTCTCATCCGCCCACTACTCTCTAGAATTTCCTCACCAAAAGTCCTAAGTTCTTGTACATTTTCTGCACTCATTGGGGGTGCAGGTTCTAGGACTGGGTTCGGAATCTGGGGTGCGGGTTTTGGTATGGGGGTGTAGGTGCCTGGAATTGGTAAGGATTTTCTAAAATCTCCCTAATGTATTCATCATGACAATAGAGATCTAAAGGATCCAAACCTAGGTAGACTCCTACGTTCTGCATGGGTGTGTCTTCATGTATCGGGTAACGTTGCACATAGTCCCTAACGTCATCCCACCAGGGATCGTAATTTGGGTCTAGGGGGTTTGGTGCTGGTACCCTAGGTATTTCTTCTGGATTGAAGTCATGCATTTCTACTTGGTTTTCAGGGTTTTCTATCTCCATGGGTTGGTCAGGGATTGGCAGTTGTGGTTGAGGTGCTATTATTTGCTCCAGATTAGGGTCAGCTGCAGTGGTGGCTAGGATGTGAATATTGGCTATACCCCTATTTATCATGTCCTGGGCATAGGCATCTGTCTCTCTCTTGGCTGCTTCTAGTACTCTCTGGTCTTGTAACTTTTTCATACGTTTTCTATGCTCGTGCGCCCCTCGACTGAACCATCCCCACTTTTTCTGAGGAAATGGCTCTTCTGACAGAGCCTTAAACACAAAGATTCCTTCTTCCATATCAGCAGAGTACCCTGAGAGGGCAGGCTGAGAAGAGGAGGTGCCTTCGCTTCTAGGCGAACCAGACAATTGACGGTACGCGTCAGATGGTCCTTGTTCGCTCATACTGTAAACTAACAGATGGTCAAATAACACATAAAAATAAATACAGTTATGCACGTATTTCCGTAATTTATTTCCTAACACTTTACATTCTGATGTCAGCAGAACACCTCTATGGCTAAATCAGTGGCTTAGCTCTGATACCACCTTCTGTCGCAACCCCCGAGCCCACATCCCAGGGAACGGGCGGCCGCGAGCCAGTTTCGGTGGTATCGCATATTTTCTAATTTGGCAGCGGAAATTTTCATCAGGACCGTAGTTAGGAAACATTGATCAGAGTAAAATACCATATTTTCATAACATTAAACAAATGGGTTAAAACCCAAGTTCGTAGTACACACGTTTTCATAGGAATAAATCATATTTTATTAATAAAAACATCTATTTTATTTTAGGTAACTTTATTGCCACTTTTCCAAGCCTTCAGTGCCGTCCAGTTGGCTTCTATTTGGCTTTCACAATTTGTTACCTGAAACGCGTTTTAAAAACATTTGTCAGTGGGAAATACTGGTGAGTGAATCCTAGTTTAATCAAGTTTAAATAAAATCTCATTGTACAGTATTGAAGGCGATCCCGCAATTATATTTGTTTCCAAGACATCACAATTAACATCCATGGTACTGTCGAACCCGACTTGTGGACATGTTACTCCTTGACCTGGTGGTAACAAATTTTGTATACAAAACCCCAACATACTCATGATAATTGTATTCTTACAAATACTCAATAACTGCTTCATATATATTTAATTAAATGAGGTTTTGTAAAAACAGTTAACAAAAAGCGGATCAACTCACATTGTTGTCTTAGATTTTCCGTAAGGGTTTCCTGGTGATAATCTAAAATTTACAAAAAAGCACACGCGTTAGTATAATAACCCATTTTAACATTAGTAATACCCTCCCCGAGACGGCATTCCAATGACTACGTCGGGCAGAACCACGACAGCCGTAACGGAACCCTAGATCAATCGGGCAGCGTATCTAATACGTATCCTGGGGTTATAATACTTACAACGGAGCAGAACTTCGCTATTTAAGGGGGTATAATACCCGCGTATTATGCCTATAATCAGAAATTGAGATTGAGAAAGAAACTTTGAACGAATTCGAAACAAATCCGATGGCCTGCTTATATAGTTGCTGAGTCTAGTTCTCTCGCGGCCCGCGTAACACAAGGGCAGGGCCTACGCGGCCCGCGTTGACTCCAGGTCAACGTGTAGCCCATCCGGATCAGCCACTAGACTCGACATGTGTTGGGCCACGTAACCGCACCGGGCTGTGCCACCTTTTGAGCCTCTCGCGGCCCGCGTAAGGGTTATGGGGTACCTTACGCGGCCCGCCTCAACTTAAAAATTCAGTTTTTAATTATATTTAATACTATTTAGGGTATTCGGGGCCCGTTTTCACGTATGGGGTGTATTTTTTGACATATTGGGATATTTTAAAATATACTAGGGTGTCGGAAAAATTATGAGGGTGTCGGTTTTTATTGAGGGTTGTTACACACACCCTTTCTAGGGTGGTACTTTCAGTAGAACTTGTTCCTTACCTGGAACTTTATGAGGGTTGCGCCTCTTGTCAGCGTTGCTCTTCTGCTGTTTACTTGCTGCTTTCAGACGATTACAGATTCACATTATCTTATCCATCATCTCCAGGACAATTTCAGGTCCTGATAGTTGGGCTTTCCCAACTTCTGCCCAACAAACGGGCGTTTGACACTTTCTCCCATACAAGGCCTCCAAAGAAGCAACCTTGATGCTTATATAATAACTATTAGTTATACGAGAACTTAATTAGGGTGAGATATTTCAACTACAACCCAAATAAATCTTAAGGAATAGTTACCATCATGGTTAGTCGAACAAATCGACGATCCTAGGCCGCGGATAACGATTCTCAATCGTTACCTCTATATATATATATATATATATATATATTGTAGGGATTCTAAGAGAAATCCATCTTATTTGATAAACTTAAGAAGCATTCTCAACCATATATTTTCTTTAAACAATTTTTTTTTCTTCTAATCACACGTTTTTAAAAGTTTTTTTTAAATATATACATATATGTATATTGTCAATTTTGAATTACACACACATATGTATATAGTCATTTTTAAAATTATATATATATTATAAAACATATATATATATATATATCCTTAATCTAGGAAGTGTAGGAAACTTGGTCAAACAAACTCTGATTGAGCAGATTCCGGCGGCACTGGAACCGGCTTGTCGAACCCTAACCAGAAACTCTAACCCCTTAACCCTAAAACCATATGCTGAAACCTTGAAACTAAACTACAAACCCTAAAGCTAAATCCTAAATATTAAACCCTAAAGCAAAACCCTAAATAATAATGTTAAACACTAAAACTAAACCCTAAAGCTAACCCTAAATAGTAATGCTAAACCCTAAACCCTTAAAATATACTCTAAACCTTTAACCCTAAAGCTAAAACAAAACCATTCCCCTCAAACATATATGTACAATACTTATGTTTAAATTTTAAATACGTATATACATATATGTATAGTTAAAAAGAGTTTCATTTCTTTTTTTCTTTTTTTTTTTTTTTTTTTGCATTTTTGCTTAGGGAAATATATGATACAAAATGCTTCTCAAGTTTCTCAATTAGTCTATTGTTTCTCACACAACCCTAACCATAAATATATAGGGAAGATTTCAATCAAGAACCAACCCTTTCATGTGAGAACTAAGGAATCACACTCATCTAACCATTGCCTGACACATCATAAAACCCATGTGTTAATAATTAAAAGGGTAGGGTGTTCTTATAACCTATAATCAAACCATCTCAAACTCACAAATTGTCCTGGCCGTCTTCCATCTGCATTTTCCCTCTAAAAAAGCATAGGAGCTCCGTCCATTAGGGTTTTATCAACAAGGTTTTTAGCTCACAATCGAATCCATCGCTAATGGCAGACGTTAGGGCACCTAGGAATTCAAGTGCAAACGAAAACAAATGTGATGCTAATCCTTTATCCATAGCCACACATCCCAATTTTGAAGATTGGGACATTATAGGCAGATTTACGTCGAGAATGTCCACACATGCAGCTCCTGGAGGCTAGCTAGGGTTTAGATCGGCCCGCAAGTAACGTCCTTGTCGAATCTTGGAGATGGATGTTCATCAAGCGAACAGTCAACACTTGTGGTACATGCGTGTGAGCCCGTTGAAGAAGGTATTTTTGTTCCCTATTTTTTACCTTTTAAGATATGTGGTTTCAACTTTTTATGACTTTTTTAGGGGAGGCATAACGTGTGTTGTTATATGTGTGTGTGATAAGTTTTGACCATGTGTTTTTTTTTAGCGGGGGGGGGGGGGGGGGGCTATAAAGTTTTTTTGTTCAGGTGTTTTAGTTCTTTTTTTGGACATGGCTTGTTTTTGTGTGTATAACTGCCTAAGTTTGTGTATATCAGTTTTTGTTGTGCGCAAGGTCCTATGTTCGTCAATGAAATGTGGGAAAAAAAGAAGCAAAATTTGCCCGGGTTAGGTGTTTCAAATCGTGTGTATGTTTGTCTGTTTTTATGTTACAACCACTATGTTTGTGCAACGTTGTGGTGTTTTGCGACCATGGTATTTCGGTGGCTCGAAGCACGAGTGTCGTTTTGTTTGAAAATAATGTAAATGTATTGCCTCGTCACACAGGGTTTTTTTTTGTGTGAAATAGAGTAAAACACCCCTTTTCCCGAACTTCACGCCTTTTTGTGCTTTTGATCGGTGCAACTAATAGTATGGGTAAGTATGGTCGTCTCCACAAGGAATATGTGGTTAGTGTAACATAACCACTTTCAAGTTTCAGGTTCTAGATTTCACAAAACTCAATTTAATCAATTAATTGGACACCGCATAGACATGGTGTTGGAAAGTCAGTTAATTTAAGTGGTAATAAAAATCAAGTCTTTGTCATTAAATCTGTTACAGTTCAATTACATTATTTACTAGTGTGAGTCAATCTTTTACTAAGTTTTGTCATCAACCGAACAAGTTGTAAAACAAGGACTACTAACACATGCAGATAGTTTTTTTTTAAATCAACACATCAAATTATTTATACAACGTTGTTAATGTTAAAAACAAATTCAAATATAAATAAAACTGAGAAAAGTGTTGAATCGTACGAACCGTCCGCTCAAAAAAAAAGACACAAAAATTAGTCACGCATGATCTCGTGTAAGGGTATACGGAGTGGCATCGGTTTCCATCGGTAAACTTGGTTTACCTATCGGGAACACCACCGCCAACATAAGTTTACCGATCAAACCTTGTTTCATGCGGTTAACCTTCACGGAAGCGGGGAAAGGGAGGGAAGGGAAGAGAGAGGGGGGTGTGTGGTGGGGTTCATGCCTTCTCAACAAATCATACATTTTTCCTTTTTTTTAAATAGTTTATCTATTCAAAAGTGTCTAACCATCGTCAACGTTTTTGAGCAATAGGTAAACTGACGTGGCACTGTTTGATTGGTCTATTTAAAAGTTTACCTATTAAAAGTGTTTAACCACTCCCTATACCCTAACAGCTAAAAATTTGCCCTCCTTTCCTTATTTTGAGCTCCCTCTCCATCCAACTCCCATGCGTCACCCCTCCAAATTCTCTCCCAAAAACTTATGCAGCCGTGTTTCTTTTATTTCCAACCTACCAAGTGAACTATGGTGGGCTGCAGAATATCTTATTCCCAAATTAAATAATTGGTCCAACACTTTTACGAAAACCCACATGAATTATTTTTTAGCCCAAGGTTAGGTTTAAAAACAACTCCAACAATATCTTATGATTTGTTTTTCTTCTTTACCAAATCTACAATAAAAACTAATGGATTAAATAATAATTTAATTGATTCTTGATTACATGCAGCCCAGTTATTTAACTAATTGCAAACCAAATTCCTTTAAGTTGAAGCCCATAACTTTCTTAACTAATTATATCATGATCTAAAATATTTTTCAACAAGTTTCTTGTATGCTAATGTCAAGTGTCAACTTCCAATGTCAACGTAAATGTGATTATTTCTCTTTTTTATGTTCTTCTTTCGATCTCTGTATTTATTTTCTTTCATTCCATAGTTAACCAATAAACTTTTATAATAATTAACTAAATCGTTTTAGCTTGTTTCCATCTTAACCCGCATGATAATAAAATCACATTAAATTAATATATTTTACTCTAAGGCTATAGCGTGTGGTCATGACCCCCCACGTTAGTGACATGTCACTCACCTCTAATCCACAATTCAAAATCACTACCCTAAGGGTGTGGTCATGACCCAAACCACTATCCCCTTATTTATTTTAATTTACCTTTGGCTAAAGAAAAAGGAAATGATTACTTGAAAAATGGAAAGGATGACCATGGTTGCCATGGTTTAATCCATGCAAACCATGGTGGATTAGGGGGGTAGGGGTGGTTATCACTTGCAAAAATTCCATCACTCACAACATCCAATCAAGTTCCGCCATGTCATCAACCATTATTCCATCACTCACAACTTTTTTTATTTTTTATTTTTTTAAATTATAAATTAACAATAAAACACTAAAATTATAAATTATAAATTTCATTTAAATTAAAACATACTAGTTCAATATTTTAGACTACAATTAAAAAAAACATACATAAAGAAACTCTACTCATCGTCCGAATTAGGAAATTCCAAACCTAAAGAACCTATTAGTTCGATTAAATCGTATCTCAACTGAAAGTGAGATTCTTCATCACGCAACTGTTGTTGGATATTTTCGGGAACGTGAACTTGTGTAGGAGGAACCGGCCCTCAATCTGGAGATGTTGCACGTCCGTCTTGTTAGATTAACATATTGTGCAATATGATACATGCATATACTATGCTATGTATCGATTTCTTGTTCATCGCACGAACCGGTCGGCTCAGAATGCCCCATCTACCCTTTAAAACACCAAAAGCCCTCTCAACATCTTTTCTTGCCGATTCCTGCAACTTTTTGAACGCCTTTTCTTTAGCCTCGACAGGAAACGAAGGAGCTTTCACAAAAACAGACCATGATGGGTAGATACCATCCACAAGAAGAAAGCCTCATCTGTAATATCGTCCATTAACATAGAATGGACAGAAGGGTGCGGTACCATCCGTTATGGTTTGGAACAACGGCGACGTGTGCAAAACATTGATGTCGTTGTTTGAACCTGGGACACCAAAATATGAATGCCAAAACCATGAATCATTCGACGCCACCGCTTCAAGTATGATGGTTGGTCTTTTGACGTCACCCCTAACATACGCCCCTCGCAACTCTTCTGGACAATTTCTCCACTCGATATGTGTACAATCGATGCTACCGAGCATCCCAGGAAAATGCCATCTAGCCTTATATGCGGCGTAAATACGTGAGATGTCGTGTCTCGTCGGTTTACGTAAAAACTCTTTACCATACAATTTAATGACTGCGTTACAAAAAAATTGGAGACATTCACGCGAAGTTCTGTCCGACATAGCTAGGCATTCATCAAATTGATTGGGAGGGTTACCTGTCGCTAGTTGGCGAATGGCGGACGTGCATTTTTGTATCGGCGTGAAACTTGGTTTGCCCCTCGCGTTGTAACTTTCTTGAAACCTATCTTCAGTTGCTTCGATGTCTCCAACAATCTTTAAAAATAATTCTTTTGGTAAACGAAACCGATCTCTAAACGTTTCGGCATTGTAGACCGGATTCTCAACAAAATAATCGTTCATTAACACTTCCTTGGCATGTACCCGATCACGATCCACCATTTTCTTCTTTGGGCGGTTCGAACTTCCTTCAAGATCGTTGTACACCGACACGAAATATTTAAGCGTCTCATTGTGGGAAGACGATTAGGTATCGCTATCGCTATCCATCGGAAACGTCGAATCTGTAGGAAAATCCATTTGTGAAATGGTATAAAAATTGTAGAATGTGTGATATGTGTTTGTGTTTTAGAGTGGGTGAAATGGTTAAAACTTGTAAAGTATATATAGATTGTTTATGGTTTTTTTTATTAAATTAACGGGCAAATAATTGAAACGGTCAAACTGTGCAACGTTCGGATTTCAACAACTTCAACGCGTCAACTTTATGACACGACAGCAGTTCCACGCGTGAACAATCAAGGTCGGCGGTGGTGGTTTGTTTTTTTTTTTTTTTTTTGACGCGTGATTTTTGTTTATCACGGGGAATCTTCCCCCCACCTCGAGTCCCCTTAGGAAAGGGGGTGGCATAGCCTTCTATTCATGTTCCTACGTGACGAATCGTGTCCCAACCATGACCCCACACCCTTTAGCCTAATATCGGTGTATTTATATTATAATTAATATAAAATATAGTGTGCCTAAAATGCATCAATCAGCAACGTAATATGTATCTATATTTTTTTATTTTGCGCATTTTTTCATATGGTCTCTCACGTGTGCGTTGTTGTTTATATCTTTTTTTTTTTTGCAGACCCCCAACCTCAGTGTTATTGGTATAACCCCAACGGCACCCGTTACTGGAGCCCAAACGTTCCACACCACTGCAAGCCCCAGTTGATGGCCACTTTCAACAGTTTGGGAGGAAGTGGTTCATATGTACGAAGCATATGTACAAAGCATATGCTGAAACAAGTGGGTTTTCTGTACGCTTTGGCACCGTAAAGAGGTCGCAAGGCGTGATCACGCATAGGTATCTCTTGTGCTTGAGTCGTGAAAACTCCAGTCCAAAAGGAAGTTTGACACACTCAACAAAACCTCCCTAAAGGTCAGGAAGTACACATTGTTTTTGTGTGCGATTGCAAAGCTTGTATTCGACTAAAATTATGACAGTCTACTTGAACTTGGCTTGTGTACCAATTCGTAGAGAACCACAACCACATGCATTGTGCCCGCCCATAACATAGATTTAACCAAAAAGGGTCGGCGGTTGGATTTCTTAGCGCAGGAGTTCATTCATCGGGCCAGTCTTAACCGTGCTGGACCAACCGTGACGCATAAGCTTCAAGTTAGCCTGAAGGGTGGCTATCACAAGGTCAAGGGGACACCTGCTGATTTCAAAAACTTTGTTCATTGGTCTGCTTTTTGATAGATCCACTAGCGTAATCTAATTATCGCAATTAATAAGACCGCAAAGAATGATTACTTAACAATGACCCCAAAACGAGCGGTGTGCTACTCCTATAGCGTTATACATGTTAAGGTAGGCTCACGAAGTTAATTATAAGTAGATTGCATGAATGTATTCTAGCATGTATAAACGTCAAGTATAACAATTAGCATATTTTTAATGGATTGAGTGTTTACATAAGATTGATTGTGTGTGTTTTGTGAATTTGATAGATTATACATGTTACACCCAAAAGTGGTTTAAAATGAAAGAGGGTCAAGTATACTTACGGTTTGCAAATGTTTTCCACAAGGTGAGTCTTGAATGATTTGAAGAATGGAACACCAAGGTTATCCTAAAAGGATAAACAAAGGTGTGTGAGTTTATGGATTCGATGATGGAACGAATTTGCAAATTTTAATAATATGAAATTACATAAGAATCTATCTTATTAGAACTCCTGTTGGGACACCATAGTAGTTGATGTTCTTCATGAGTTTTACATTCATTGTAAGTCCAAATTAAGGAGTTCAATACTTAGATAGGATTCCACCTTAACACATGATAATCAACCATGGATTGGTTGCTATCATATATATATATATATATATATTCACTAGGTTATAACCCCGTGTATTACACGGGTTGAATAAATGAATTTTATATAATAAATAATAAAACAATATATTTTTAAAAACCTTCTTTATTGCATGGTTTGAATAAATGTAATTTTATATATTAAATAATAAATATATCTATAAGAACCATATGTATTGTACGAGTTAAATAAATGTAACCGAATAAAAAAGTTATAAATTTAAAACCATGTGTATTACACGGGTTGAATAAATGTAATATTGTTTACCAAATAATAAAAAAGTTATATCTTTAAAAACCCTCGTGTATTAAACAGGTTGAATAAATATTATTTTATATACCAAATAATAAGAAAAGGGTTATTGGATTTTAATAATCCTAAGTTTCACCTGTTGCCCGATAATAATCCCAACTTTAAAATTTCCCTCCAATAATCCCAACTTGAAAAAGTTTGGCCACCATTGATCCTTTACAAACATATAAGAATTTGGTATATCCTCAATAGATTCAGTTACACCTAGAGACTCTTTAATTGATTTAAGTGAACCTATGTTATAAAAGGATCAATGGCGGCCAAACTTTTACAAGTTGGGATTATTGGAGGAAAATTTTAAAGTTGCTATTATTATCGGCCAACAGGTGAAACTTAGGATTATTAAAATCCAATAACCCATAAGAAAATTATATTTAAAAAAAAACTAATGGATATACTCGGTACGCTATAGGTACGATAAATACATAGATGATTATTGAAAAGAAGATACAATAGTTAAACATGTTATTCAAGAAGCAAATAAGCATCTATTTGAGTGATCAAATGTAAATTATATTTAAAAAAACCCGTAATAAATCTAATTTTATATATAACTAATATTCAAAGTTATATACAATTTGTTGAAAAATTATATAATAAAATTAATATAATAATTTTTTAATGATGAAAATCAAATAAAATAATATATTATCACAATGTTTGGTTTTGGTGATAAATAATTTGGCTATTTAAAAATCTCTTAAATTAACAATTTAAATTTAAGGATAATATTTTATTAGAAAAACAGAAGTATTTTATTCGACATTTAAAATATGATAAGATTTAAACTAAATAATAATTATCTATAGTTAAGTAGAAGAGATTAAACTTAATAATATTTAGTAGGAGAGTTATCTATAATTAATTAGAAGAGATTAGACTAAATAATAATTATCCATAACAAATTAAATTAAATAATATTTAGTAGGATGATTATTTATAATTAATTAGAAGAGATTAAACTAAATAATAATTATCCATAAGACATGGCCTAATATGATGACAAGTGTCCTCCGAATTGTTTCTTTTATTATATAGTATAGATATGTATATATATATATGTGTGTGTGTGTGTGTGTGTGTGTGTGTGTGTGTGTGTAGTGGAGAGTTCAAATGAGAAGAATTAAAAATTAAGAACAAAAAAATAAAGGATACAAAGGTAATTTGAACAAATCATTTAATGAGTCTGTTATTTATTTTTGCTATTCAAATTAATGAACTCTAATCATTTAATGAGCCTATCTTATAAAATAGTTGTGCACCTTACACAATAAAAACAATCATGCACATGATCTTACATTTTCAACGTTTCCTACACTATTAAAACAATATTT
>JARYGA010041716.1:0-19566 GCA_030545235.1 Helianthus tuberosus
ATAATATATGCATGCTATACTGATATAGACATTTATGCGGTATTGTGAAAATTCATACATCCAAGCCTTGAGACAGCCGGATAACCCTTTTAGTCAAGGTTATCAAAAGAAAATGTATTCAGATTCGGTCATTCCTTACGTCCAAACAAACCCGAGATTTCAGGAATGGGATTTGTCAAGTCCTATGGTACCACTACCTACTACCGAGCGGCATGATCGGTGTTAATGAATGTACATTGTCTCATTTAAACAAACCAAATGTCATACCAAAATGTAAGCATGTTTTATAAAGATAATGTACCTAGTATGCTAGAGTAAACATACAAGGTAGAGCTGTAAAACAATGTGTCCATATGTTACTGGAACATATGCAACAGAGACGCAATGTAAAATAATGTACTAAGTATGCTAAGTTAACATACAAAGCAGAAAAGTCATGTAAATCAATGTGCTAGCATGTTATCAGTCAACATACATGGCAGAAATGTAAGGTAAAACAATGTACTAATAGTGTACTAATGAACATAACAAGTATATGATGTGAAAACAGGAAAACACGAAAGTAACAAGTAGGCACATGTGTTTCACCCCAAAACAGTTTGGAAAACAGTAAAAGAGGGGTCTATGTACTCACTTGATATTAATCAGTAGTCCTGGAGTGATAACCAAACAATGATATAGATCACGGAATCAAACGGCACCTAATATAGGTAACTATGTTAATAAACCGGACCTAAATCGGAAGATCGGATAGAATGAGGTTTCGTAAACCAAACGAGTGTAGAGACTCATGTAATATGGTTTAACAAAGCCTACATACTAAATGAAACCTTAATCTAAGTGCTTTCGACCCATTACGACCCGTTTAGGTAGCTTATGCTACTTTAACGCGTCGTTCGCGTGAAACGCGTTCAGACCGCCTAACTAGTCCTATGACAAGTGTTATATGCCTAAACATGTTACAAAATCAGTTATGTGACAAAAGTTTAGGTTACATATGCTTAATTACCAATTATACATGAAAAGGGTATTCTGGTAATTTACCTAAGGCATATAAACTACCTATCATACAACTACTTAAACGGTGTGACCATAAGGTATAACCTCGGAAGGTTATTCCCTACACTATGGTCACCTAATGTATTTGGTCGGATCCTAATGATCGACCAAACTGGGTCGGGTTTGAAGGTATAAGCGATTTATTAGATCGCTTACCCTACGACCCTAGACAACGTGGTAATCAGTAGGCATAGTCCCAAGGGACTATAACCATCGTGATTACAATCACGTTGCGAAGTTCAAACGAACTTCGCATTGACCATAAGCTGGTCAACGCTGAAAGTCAAACAAAGTTTGACTTTCTGACTCGAAAAGCAATAAAATAAGGAAAAGAACGAAAGAATACTTACGAAGGGTCCCCGAATGCTAATCCCGATCCAAGTAGCTCAGGTATGAAACAATGGTTTCAACTTAGAGCTTCTCAAATCAGAATTCTTGTAATTTTGAAGCATGGGGGGTGGGGTATTTATAGTAAAAGGTCCACCGTTAAGATCGTTTCATGGAAAACGTGCCTTAATCCCACCCGTCCAAGTGTCGGGACCTTATGGTGACTAAAATTTGATCCTTATCAGCTGACTAGACAATTGGGATTGTGTGGTGGTGAAACAAACAGCTACAACCTGCTGTTAAAATCATTGAATCTGGTCCAGAAGGCGGACGCGGCCCGCGTCAGAATCAAGCAAAACGCAGGCGGGCCGCCTGGGAGTTGCAGATCAGAAACATGTTTGCAGAATTACAGTTTCAGTCCCTGTTGATGTTTTAAGCCATTTTCGACACTTCCAAGGCCCGTAAAGCCAACTTTAAGGCCCTAAAATGTTGCCTAAACATTTTGGACATGAAACATACTCAGAAATATGTCGGGTGTTGGTTCGTTTGGTCGTACGAACGCGATGTTCGCTTAATTACGACGGAATGCGCATAAGCGCGAAAAACGATCCAAATGACGTGACGAATGGATTTTTCTTATGCCAAACACTAAAATAAAATATTTTAGTGCTTACATAAATTTTTGGATGTCCAGATGTATTCAGAAAGTAAGTTATGCGCGAAAATGCAAACTTGTGCACTTTTTGACACTTTTAGTCCCTGAATGAACCAAAAGTTTATTTTAGCACACCAAACCCCTCAAAGCCTATTTCTAAGCTATATAAAGGATATTTAAGGTGTGTTTAACTTATGGTCATGTTCCAGAATGTCCGTTACAGTTCAAATTGGCATACTTTCGCAGTTTGTCAAATTTAGTCCCTGTAAGCGAATTAACTTGATTTTGCCATACCAAAACCTTCAAAACTTATTTCTAAGTTATGTAAAGGTTATTTAAGGTATGTTAAGCCTATTACACTATTCCGGAGTGTTTGTTGCATTAAACTGGTTATATTTACGCGTCGGTGCGCGTATAACCTTCCAGAAAGTGATTTAGAGTTTGGAATTGAACAAAAATTGATATGTGCGATTGATACACATATTTTTACAAATCCCAAGTATGAAATATAATATTTCATTGGTTCGGTATTTTTTTGATGGCCATGGAGGCACATGTGTTACAACATAACTTAGAAATAAGTTTTAAAGGGTTTGGTATGGCAAAAACAAGTTTATTCGCTCACAGGGTCTATTTGCGTCAACTTGCAAAAGTCTGCCGTTTCGTAAGGCAACGTACAGTCCGAAACTTGGCCATAATCTAAACATACCATATATAACCTAAACATAGCTTAGAAATAAGCTTTAAGTGGTTCGGTGTGCAAAAATATGCTTATTTGATCTTACAGGGACTAAAAGTGTCAAAAACGACGTAAGTTTGCATTTACGCGCATATCTTACGTTCTGACCACATCTGGACATCCAAATTTTTGTACACACTAAAATATTTTTATTTTAGTGATCGGCATGCAAAAATTCCATTCGTCGCTTAATTTGGATCGTTTTCGCGTCCGTTTGAGTTTCGTCGTAATTTGACGAATAACGCGACTGTACGACCAAACGAGCCGACATCCGAGAGTTTTCCAAGCACATTTTGAGTCCTCTAAACTTTAATGACCTTGTGGAGCCTTGAAAATGGCTTAACAGGTGTCAAAAGTGCCTGACATGAGCTTAAACACATCGCAGGGATTGATCTTGTAAATCTGCAAACTGTTGCTGATCTGCTGAGTTTACACCGGCCGCGTAAGCCTGTCCCTCAGCTTACGCGGGCCGCCTAAAAGTGCCCAGTTCCAGATTTTGTTATTTTTAGCAACTGTTTGATAGATTAGGGGCATTATGCAAAGTTCTTGGTGTGTTAACCAAGTTAACACCTCTCCAAGGCTTCTAATCTGCTTGTAACATTTGTATGGCCATGATTTCTTGCTTGGAGGCTATACAAACAAGTGTCATGATCTTGTTCTTCATGCTCTACTATAAATAGCAAGCCATTTCTTTCATTTTCCTCACCCTTGATTCTGATTTTCTCTAAGTTGAAGTAATTTGCTTCATACCTGAGATTATTAGATCAAGTTCTCCCTAGCAAGGACCCTTTGTAAGCTTCCTTCATTCTTTTATTGCTTTCCTAGCATAAAAGTCAAACAGTGTTTGACTTTCAGCTTTGACTAGTCAATGGTCAACGCAAAGTTCGTTTGAACTTTGCAACGTGATTGTACTCACAATGGTTATAATCCTTAGCGATTATACCTACTGATTTCCACGTTAGCTAGGTGTAGTGACGAGTCAAAGTTTCGGTCAAAATGCGTATTAGCACACATTTTGCAACGGAACTATTTTTAGGTATCAAAACACTTTGTTTTGATACCAAATCAGTTTTCTAAGTTAGTTAAACATGTTTTGACATGTTTAACTCATCACTATTAGTTTAGTGCTTGTTTAGGGTCGTAAGATAAGCGGTCTAAACAACCGCTTAGACTTTCGAACCCGACCCGTTTGGTTGATCATTAGGATCCGACCAAGAATACTTTGTGATCATAGTTGCATAGGGAATAACCTCTGAGGTTATACCTTATGATCACATAGGATTGGTTAGTTATTTGTTAATTAGCTTATATGCCCCTAGAAAATGACCAAAATGCCCTTTTGAAGCATAAATCTGTATTTTGCCTATGTGATCAACTTTTTGACATATAATCTGATTTAGTAACATATTTAGGCATATTTGGGTATGTAAGACTTGACATAGCATCTAGATAACCATCCGACCATAGTTTTACGTAACCGACACATTATAGTAGCTTATACTACCATAATGGGTCGAAACGGGTCAAAAGCACTTAGGTAGACTTTCAAATCAGAATGTTAGCTCTATTAAATCATACCATATGAGTTCAAACACTCATTTGATTTATAGAACATCATTCTATCCTATCTTCCGATTTAGGATCCGATTATTAACATAGTTACCTATATTAGGTGTCGGTTGATTCGTGATCCTTGAAGCCTTATTTGGTCTTATTCTCAAGACTATTAGGAAATCCCAAGTGAGTACATAGTTCTCCTCTTTTACCGCTTTCAAATATTTTGGGGTGAAACACGTGTGCATACATGTTACTTTCATGCTTTCTTTGCTTTTATGACATAATCATGCGAGTTTCACTTAGTACACATATAGTACATGCTTTCAATTATGTTTTGCTATGTATGTTTACTTAGCATGCTAGCACATTGATTTCATAAACATTTTTGCTATGTATGTTTACTTAGCATGCTAGCACATTGATTTCATAAACATTTTTGCTATGTATGTTTACTTAGCATGCTAGCACATTGATTTCATGAACATTTCTACTATGTATGTTTACTTAGCATACTTAGTACATGGTTTTCACATGCTACATTGGTTATGACATTTGGTATGTTTAATCGGGACAATAATGCATTCATTAACATTGATCACGCCGCTCGGTAGTATGTAATGGTACCATAGGACTTGACAAATCCCGTTTCCGACTTCCTAGGTTTGTTTGGAAGTTGGAAATGACAGAATCCGATATACATAACTTAGATAAACCTTTAATTTGTATAAAGGTTTATCGCCACAGTCGCAAGGCTTGAATGTATACGAATAAACATTACTGTATAAATGTTTGTAATCATAAAGCATTATTTTCTGCAAAACATAACATTTGATCTAAACTTAGGTTTATTCAAAAACTTTGTTTTGTACATTTTCCTATGGGGTTGAGTAATTACTAGTTATTCACCATACATGACATTTGTTTTCACATAGACATTATCACATAGTTTGAGTATATATTTTTCTACTTGCTATGCATTACATTTGGTTATACATGATACATTTCACACATGACATTGAACATGGTTTACACATAAACATTTTGACAATGAACAAGACATTTTGGTTGGTTATTGATAAGTGACTTATGTAACGGGGCTATGTGTTATATGATAAAAGCATGGTGGATACGCCGCTGGTACTTCCTATATATAAGTGCTTTTATTGTAATATACATTGTTGCTTTATCTAAGCCACTTGACAAAGACATGAAACATTTTTCACAAGGACACGACATTGTTATACAAAGTTCATATTTATACAAATTCACTTTTACTTGGTTATTCATTTAACCATGCATATTTCTTTTATATCATTTGATTTTCACTTCGATTTTCACATGATTTCATAAAGGAAAACATTTTACAAGGTTCATAACTACATTTTTGATAAACACTTCTTTTAATTACAAGTCACAAATCTTGCATAAACAAAACCTATGTATCTCACAGGCATTTTTATGCTGACGTACCTATTTTTACATGTGTTTCAGGTGCTAATGCATGATGATGTTTGTGCTTCACTTAGGCGGACTTGGGCCTTAGTGATTTAAAAGACAGTTATTTAAGTTATGTTTGTTTGAATTTCAAGACAATATGAACACTTTAATTAATAATACAAAACTTTAATTACCATGGTTGTTGAAACAATAATTCTGTCGCATCACTCCCCGACGTTTCCGCCGCGGTTTGTTGTTTTACGTGGTCGGGGTGTGACCGAAGAGTTGGTATCAAAGCCAATGGTTATAGGGAATTAGGTTATTAGTAATGCTTTGACCTAGACTATAACTTTCTAGGACCCTAACACAAGTTTACTTGTGTTTAGATCTTAAAACAATACACGTCACCTATCCTTAGGTGATTACTAAAACATGAACACAACTTTCCAAAATGATTTTGAAATCAATCATCTATCCTTAGATGATTTCTTTTGGCTTAATGCCTTCTGAGTTTTAAAATCTTGTCAAAGTTTGGGTCTAAATAATGTGAACACGTGCAAACTGGAAGAGTGAATGCCTGTACCCTGAGTTTTCTGTCTAAGGCTAGAGTGTTCGTACAAATCCGCAGTATCGGACCAGTCACTCTTACCTGGGAACTCTTGGGGTGAGTGTTCACTTATAGGCGAGCATGTCTTCGGTGATACATTATTATGACTCATTTACTTTGATTTGTCACTGTGTGTCGACTGTTTGTTACGAGGTAAGAAACAAATGACCACCATCCTTTCATTTTCTTGATTTTTATTGCTATCTCATTTCTTTCATCACATCATCTCACTCGTTTTCTCTCATGTTTCCTCTTTTAGAATGCCTCCTCGACATAACGTTCAACAACCTGATGCCGAATTGGCAGCTATTATAGCACAGCAGATGGCTGCTATGCTACCGAATCTCATAACTCAATTAAACCAAGCCAACAATACCAATAATGCACCTGCTCCATGCAATTTCAAAAGTTTTAACTCAGCTAAACCACTCAAGTTTAGTGGTTCTGAAGGAGCAACAGGGCTTCTCCAGTGGTTTGAGAGTCTTGAGAGCACTTTTCGCCATGTTCAATGTCCGAACAACCGTAAGGTTGAGTTTGCTTCGAGTGTATTCCAAAAGAGGGCTCTTACCTGGTGGAATGGGGTAATGAGAGACCGAGGTGCTGAGGTTGCTTTGGGTCAGACATGGGAGGAACTTAAAGCTCTCATGATGAGAGAGTTTTGCACTCGTCACGAGCAGAGGGCACTTGAAAATGAGTTCCATGACTTAAAGCAAGACAGTGGTGAACACTGGGCGTATACTGACAGATACAAGGAGTTAAGCTTGCTCTGTCCTACAATGGTCACGCATTTGGATAAGGCTATCGAGAAATACATCGACGGTTTGCCAGATCCTGTTCAGGATATTGTCACTAGCAGCAACCCTACTACCATCCGACAGGCCATTGAGCTAGCTGCAACCCTTACTGAATCACAAGTCAAGAAGGGTAAACTCCACAGAAAAGGTGACAAGAAGCAAAAACAGTCTGATAGCACCAATGAGAAAAAGGGCAAGAAGGCTGCTGAGTCTTCAAAGAAATCGAGGAAGCGAAAGGCTTCCAAGAATTTCGCTGTGGTGGCACAACAGGCTGCTCCTAATCAGCCTGCACAACCCGCTACCAAGAGGCAGTATGCTGGGAATGCACCTTTGTGCAATAGATGTAACAGTCACCACCAGCCACAGGTGCAATGCCGCATCTGCACAAATTGTGGCAAGTCTGGTCATCTTGCAAACACCTGCCATTTCGCTCCTAACCAAAATCAGGCAGCTCAAAACCCAGCACAAAACCCTGCCCAGAATCCTGCACGACCTCATTATCCTCCTGGTTCATGTTTCAACTGTGGGGATCTGACTCACTACAGGAACAATTGCCCTAGGTTGGCTAATGCAAATTAGGCACCAGCTCGTGGTAGAGCTTTCAATTTGAACGCTAATGAGGCTCGCGCAGACAACAAAGTGGTGAACGGTACGTTCCTTGTTAACAACCATCCTGCTTCTGTTCTATTTGATTCGGGTGCCGATAAGAGTTTTGTGTCCTTAGCATTTGAGCCTTTGCTTTTGATGACTAGAACAAAACTAGGAAAGCCCTTGACAGTAGAAGTAGCTAGTGGTGAACCCATTGTACTCGACTCTGTTCTTCGAAACTGCCAGTTGAACCTTAACAACCATATTTTCCCTATTGACCTCACACCGATGCAACTCGAGAGCTTCGATGTTATAGTAGGAATGGATTGGTTATCCAAGTACCATGCTGAGGTGGTGTGTTTTGAGAAGTTGGTCCGTATACCGCTTTCGACTGGTGAGATCTTAGAAATTCATGGGGAGAAACCTGCTAGTAGCCTTAAACTCATGTCTTGTACCCAAGCCCACAAATACCTACGAAAGAAATATGTTGCTTTCTTGGCACATGTCGTAGAGGAGAAAGGAAAGGGTAAGACTATCCAAGATATCCCTGTTGTTCGGGATTATCCTGAGGTATTTCCTGAAGAATTACCTGGTTTACCCCCTGTGCGCCAAGTTGAGTTCCGCATCGATCTTGTACCTGGCGCAAATCCTATTGCTAAGTCCCCTTACTGTCTTGCACCGCCTGAGATGCAAGAGTTATCTAAGCAACTTCAGGAGTTATCTGACAAAGGATTCATTCGTCCAAGCTTTTCACCTTGGGGCGCTCCTGTCCTATTCGTGAAAAAGAAAGATGGATCTTTTAGGATGTGTATCGATTATCATGAGCTTAACAAGCTTACCATCAAGAATCGATTTCCCCTACCTCGCATTGACGATCTCTTTGATCAGCTACAGGGTGCTACTTGCTTTTCAAAGATTGACCTACGTTCTGGGTATCATCAACTTTGAGTGATCGAAGAAGATATTCCCAAGACAGCCTTTCGTACGAGATATGGTCATTATGAGTTCACTGTTATGCCTTTCGGTTTAACAAATGCTCCTGCTGTTTTCATGGACTTGATGAATAGGGTTTGTAAGCCTTATTTGGAAAAGTTCATCATTGTTTTCATTGATGACATTTTGATCTATTCTAAGACTCGAGCTGATCATGAGCAACATCTTCGTCTTACAATGGAACTCCTAAAGAAAGAATAGCTTTTCGCCAAATTCTCCAAGTGCGAATTCTGGCTTAAGGAAGTTCAATTTTTGGGGCACGTCGTCAACAAACAAGGTATTCATGTAGATCCCGCCAAAATCAGTGCGATTAAGGATTGGGATACTCCTACTACTCCTACCGAGGTTCGTTCATTTCTTGGTCTCGTAGGTTATTACCGCCGTTTCATCGAAAACTTCTCCAAGATTGCGGTTCCTCTCACTGCTTTAACTCAGAAGAACAAACCTTTTGAGTGGGGATCTAAACAGGAAGAAGCATTTCAGACCTTGAAACAAAAACTCTGTGATGCACCTATCCTAACTTTACCTGAGGGTAATGATGATTTTGTTGTGTACTGTGATGCATCCAATTTAGGCCTTGGCTGCGTTCTTATGCAAAGAAACAAAGTCATAGCTTATGCATCAAGACAGCTAAAGGTACACGAGAAAAACTACACGACTCATGATCTTGAGTTGGGTGTAGTAGTTTTTGCTCTCAAGATCTGGAGACACTACCTCTACGGTACAAAGTGCGTTGTTTTCACTGACCACAAAAGTCTCCAGCACATTTTCAATCAGAAAGAACTTAACATGAGGAAACGACGTTGGGTTGAACTCCTAAACGACTACGATTGCGAAATTCGCTACCATCCTGGTAAGGCGAATGTCGTGGCTGACGCATTGAGTCGTAAGGAACGTGTCAAGCTTCATTGTGTTCAGGTTCGATCTGACATTCAAACCCGCATTTCTCAGGCTCAACATACTTGTGTTACACAAGACTTGATGAGTAAAGAATTACCATGTCATATTAAGCCTGAGCTTGAACTGAAAGACTTTGGGATATTCTATTTCATGGGCCGTTTGTGGGTCCCAAGTATAGACGATCTTCGCACCTTGCTTATGGATGAAGCTCATAAGTATCGTTATTCTATTCAACCCGGTGTGGATAAAACGTATAAGGATCTTCGAACCCAGTATTGGTGGCCGGGTATGAAGAGAGACATTGCCTTATATGTTTCCAAATGCCTTACTTGTCTCAAGGTTAAGGCAGAATACCAACATCCCTCTGGATTATTGGAGCAACCAGAGATTCCAGTTTGGAAATGGGAAAACATTGCTATGGATCTCATTACCAAGCTGCCATGCACTAAAATAGGTCACGATGCCATTTGGGTAATCGTTGATCGTCTAACAAAGTCAGAACATTTCTTGCCTATCCGTGAGGATCTATCTGCTGACAAGCTTGCTAAATTATATGTAGATGAGATTGTATCTCGACATGGCATTCCTTTAAACATCATATCTGACAGAGATGCTAGATTCTCATCTCACTTTTGGAGAACTATGCAATCTGCCATGGGTACCCAACTTAATTTAAGCACAGCATATCATCCGTAAATGGATGGTCAATCTGAGAGAACAATCCAGACACTGGAGGATATGCTTAGAGCTTGTGTGATTGATTTTGGTAGTAGTTGGGATTCGCATCTACCATTGATTGAATTCTCCTACAACAATAGTTATCATTCTAGCATCAACATGTCTCCTTTCGAAGCTTTATACGGTCGAAAATGTTGTTCACCGGTCTGCTGGAATGAGATAGGTGAAGCTTAGCTTACTGGACCTGAACTCATTCTAGAGACTACATATAAGGTCAAGAAGATTCGCGATAACCTTCAGACAGCTAGAAGCCGTCAAAAGAGTTACGCGGATCGACGACGCAAGCCCTTAGAATTTCAAGTCGGTGATCACGTCTTACTCAAGGTATCCCCTTGGAAAGGTGTGATTAGATTTGGAAAGAAAGGAAAACTTGCACCACGCTATATTGGACCATTCAAGATCGTTGAAAGAATCGGAAAAGTAGCCTACAGATTAGAGCTACCTCTTGAACTTGGAAATGTTCATCCAACATTCCACGTGTCCAATCTCAAAAAGTATTTAGCTGATGAGAACCTCCACATACCACTTGATTAAATTCGTGTTGATAACACGATGCACTTCGTTGAGAAACCTGTGGAAATCATGGACCGTGAAGTTAAAAAGCTAAAACACAAGCGCATACCTATTGTCAAAGTTCACTAGGAATCTAAACGTGGCCTAGAATTTACTTGGGAACGTGAAGATCACATGAAAGCAAAATATCCTCATCTATTCTCACAAGTTTCCTCTAAATAAATTTCGGGACGAAATTTCCTAAAGTAGGGGAGACTGTGACATCTGTGCTTGTGTAATCATTGTACAAACTTTGAACAATTCAATATTAATAAAATAATGTGTTTTGATCCCAATGTTTGTTATTTATGCTTGACATTTTGCACGTTTTGATTTTTGATCGATTTTAAACTCTATATCGCTTTCTGGAAAGTTATACACAAACTGGTGCGTAAACGTAATCAGTTTAACGCGAAAAACACTCCGGAACAGCAACATAAGCTTAACATACCTTAAATAACCTTTACATAACTTAGAAATAAGTTTTAAAGGGTTTGGTATGGCAAAAACAAGTTTATTCGCTCCCAGGGACTATTTGCGTCAACTTGCAAAAGTCTGCCGTTTCGTAAGGCAACGTACAGTCCAGAACTTGGTCATAAGCTAAACATACCATATATAACCTGTAGGATCGTGTGCCGACCCGAACGAGTCGTTCAGAGGAGTTTAACTTCGTTTCAGAGGCGGAAACTAAGAAACAAAGGTAGAAAACAACTTTATCTTCACCTTTAACACTGATTGTATTGATTAGACGTGATGTACAATCGTTCTTCACACCGGCAGAGCTTCGGCGTGGAATACAAGAGATTGATAATGATTTCGCTCATGGAACACATATATATAGGTGCTGTGATTTCGCTTATGTGTCACATGCCATAAGAGCGGAATCACTCACAACCAAATAAGCGAAATCAGTCATGGACCAATGAGCGAAATCATCATGACTAAAAAGCGAAATCATACAATTGAACTTTAAACTATTTTGTCATCTAGCTATAACATGCAAACTGTTTTCAATATTCACGTGAGCATGTTTGTTGATGATGTAATCATTAGCTCATTTGGATGATGTCATCATCAAGAATGATGACATCATTCTTGATCCGAACCGCAACGAACCGAAGACTTGATGTAAGACGAAGACGACAGATGTGTGCACCAACAGACTCCCCCTCAGATGTTGACGAGTCTTACATGTTGAGTCTTTGCATCTTCAGTCTTAATCAGTCTTTGAGCTTCGCTCTTTCACTCAGCATTAACAGACTCCCCCTTGCAATTTGCTGGCATTCCATTAGTTCTTCAGCATCATCTGCTTCAGGATCGTAATCTGACTATCACTTTCTGATGTTGTTTCAAGATTGTAATCTGGCTCTCATCCAACTCAGGATCATCAATCCAGCTCATACTTAAACCTGCACAAACTCACTCTACCTAAAAGTAAATTTCACACATTTAACAATTCAATTTATGCACTAACACTGACTTTCTTACATAAACATGTGCACCAACAATCACTCTCCCTCTAACTACTTTCATTATGATGAACCACTTGTTGATTTAAAAAACATATTTTCACAGTTAAGACACACTCCCCCTCACACCAATGTCATCATGTTTAGCACTTGGAATTTTGAAAATCAGCTCTCCAACACCAGTTGTCGAAAATCTTTTTGATTTTTTTCAAAAATTTATGCTAAAACACACAGAAAATCTTTTTGGATTTCTGACAGAGAGTAAATGCAGTAAAGAAATATTTACAGACAATATTTTTGTGAGTTCGTGTAAGAGGATCATATCAGTTTATGACAAGTCACAAGTACCTTTGAGCTTAGTTACACATTAAGAATTAAACAATTCACTTAGATTGCCGATATACTGATCCACTTAAATTTTCACACAAATTTCAACAGATTCAGGATATGAGTTAGGTGTTTTAAGAACTTAAACTCATTCATGTGTCCCACCTCTTGAATATACTCCCGTATCCAGATCCCAATATTCAGTCTTACAGGTGAGTATACCACAGATGATATCTGTAAGGGGTTAATTTGCGAGGGCCGTGAGAGCTCAGGTCGATCTTTCGATACGCAGAGAGATGACGGCTTCGACTTTCGGTGTGTCCCCTTTAGAGGATCTTTTGCATTACAACAGCAATGACTATCAATTTTATTGTTTCATCAATTTGCTGAGGGCTGCGCTATATTTCAAGCATGCGGAAAGTATTCTCCGGGGACTAGGTCAGAAATTCCTTTCAGCAGAAGTCCCGGGATAATACCCCAGATATCACTGAGCATAAAGACCTAGTATCTCAGAATAAGGGACCTTTCAAACGAGATTTCAGGGGTTACCTATATATCCAAGTAGTGTTCCCCACGAAATAAGCAAGTTTGAAATTTAGTTTATATCCCGAAAAAGTTTACTAAATGTGTAAAAACCTATCGGCATATCATCAGTGAGACCGTTTAACACTATTTAAACATTACAAATCTTTAGCATACTGTGACCGTCTACTGATGTACTATCATTTCCTCTTCTAGACACAAAAACTCATTTTTGATTTTATCATGTTTTTGTCTTTTTCAAATTTTCTAATGTTTTTGGATTTTCAGAAATTTCTACTCCCCCTAAAATGCAAACACATTAAAGAAAATATGAAAATAAACTGTACAACAAACTTGACAACCGATATCGAATCGCCTCAAATCGCCATCCACTTGGCATAAACAATCAGAACTCCCCCTTTCACAAAACTATTTTCTCATAATGATTTCAAAACACTTAAGTTTGTTTTAACCAAAATGATTTTTCCGGAAAATAAGTTTTGTTGATTTTAAACCATTTGTAGGTTCGGGGTGTGGTTCATCACATTGTTCATTCAATCACATATATGAGGATTACATCAAGTTCAAACTAATGACCTTGACGAATCACTTTGTACCTCTTGCAAAAATATTCACAACATTCAAGCCTATGTAGGAATAAACCTCTACACAAACCATTTTACCAATCAAGATGCCGATTCCTGCTTCGCACTTACCAACCTGGAAGCTCCGGCAATTCACACTTATCCTGTAAAAATTTAAACTATATAAGATTCATTCACAATCATCAATTTTCAAGAAAGATGCCGATTCCTGATCCGCGATTACAAACTTGGGATCTCCGGCATAGTCCTAAGACTTTAAGGGAAACAGACTTCCATCCAAGTCTTCTCAGACTTGATGGCTTTCAGTTCTTGCGCAGTAGGGTTGTAAGTTGCCTTTTTAGTTGCATAAAAATCTTTAACCCCCTTAGCTTTCCCATTCAACATTTTCCCAAAAATTTTCTTTACACTTCCATTAAATGTTTTCTCGACATCAAACTTATTATTCTCTTTATAAAACTGATTCGAGATATCAATCTTTCCAACTTTCTTTTTCACCTCTTCAAACTTCAGTGATGGAAACTCATCATCATTCACTGAAATTTTCACCTCACCTTGTGGCTCTTCTGGCTTTGTGGAACCAGATTCATTGCCGTCATTCGCATCAATTTTCTTAACGACCCACACTTGGTTGTCATTCTCTTTCTTTTTATAAAAATTCTTTTTAGAACACTCACCAACCTCATAAGTTGAATTTTCAAAAAATTTAAGTCTTTCGGTTGGTGGTTCAACATCAACAACCTTTTCTTTCAATTTCTGAGAAACTCCCTGTTTTGTTTTGGCATTTTTCTGGCAGTTCCATGCAATGTGACCAGTTTCATTGCACTTGTAACATGTACGAGTCTCTCTTTGATAAAACAATTCAGTTCCATTCTTCTTCTTTTCAGCAAGAAACTCTTGATTTGACTGTCTCCAGAATGGTTTCTTCTGTTCCTCTTCTGCACTTCCACCTGACACAAATTCTGTTTTTGTTTTAGAATTTTTCAAATTTTTATGATTTTCTGGTGGAATAAATCCAAGACCTTTCTTTTTGTAGCTACGATTTTGGTTTTGTTTCTTTTGAAAACCAGAACCAGAATTGTAACCCTTTTTCTTGTTTAGACGTTGTTGAACTCTTGAAGTGTACTTTTTAGGTTTTTCAGTAAGATTTAAATCTTTTATTTCAGAAATATTAATTTCTGTCATTTTGAAAACCTTTTTGATCATGTCAAAACAAACACTTCTTATTGGAAACTCTTTGTCAGAGTATAATTTGTCCGAATCATTTAAAGTGTATGCAACTTCAAATGTTTCATCGTCCAAATTTGCTTTTGATAACAAAAATTCTTTACTGTAAGACCGTTTAACCGACGACTTTTGACTGTTGACTGACGAATTTGACCCTCCAGACTCAGACTTTGACTCAGACTCCTCCTCAGTATCCAACACCTGATCGACCACCTTTTTGATTAACTCAGACTCATGATCAGTATCGGACGAGGTAAACGTGACATCAATGTTATCTGGTAAAACGTCAGTTGTGTCGGTTTTTAGCTTTATATTGACTGCTTTTTCAAGTTGCTCCTCATTTGGTTTTCTAGGAGAGTACCCTTCCCAAATTGGAGGCGGACACTTGTTATATCTAACAGTCGGTTTCTTACCACAATCTTTCTTTTCCTTCAGCTTCTCATCTTGAAAAGCTTCCATACCTGCAACAGTTGGGTAAATACGATCAATGAGATAATCAGAACTAGAATAACTTTGTAATAAACGTCTAATTCTCTCATTCTCAATCTTCTCTGTTTCCAACTCTTGCTTCCATTTAGCACTTTCTTCGATGTAAAAGTTGATAGCTTTTTGCTTTGTCATCATAACAGCATTCATCATCGTTAGTGCTTGTTCTCGTTCTGAGTTTGTCTTTTGAAGACCAGTTACTGTTTTGTTCAAGACATCATAAGATTCTTTTACATAGTTGAGGTTGAACAGTAACTGCTCTTTCTTCTTCTCATATTCAGCAATGATGTCGTCTTTTGTAGCACATTCCTTGCAAGCTTCCAAACACTTCATACAAGGCTTTACAACTTCAACAATCTTCTCAATCTCGATTGTCTTTACCACTTCAACCACCTTTTCTTCTTCAACCACCTTCTCTTCTTCCTTCACTCGCTCAGTTTCAATCATCTCCTCAACAACAACAACAACTTCAACATTCTCATTCTTAACAACATCTTCAGATTTCTTTATTTGTTGTTCTTTAGCAGCTCGTTTCTCCATGCGATCTGCAAAATAGAAATGAAAACTTTCAGGAGAAAGATGAGATTTAGCAATATTGATATATTTCTCTTCCTCATCATCACTGCTACTATCAACTGGTGATTGATCAAACTGTACAGATTTTTCAGAATCAGCATCTGATACACCAGAATCAGACGGTGTTTGATCAAATACAACTTCTTTTTCTGAAGTAACATCATTTTGCACACTCTCATCTGCACTTAGTGAATCTTCATCAGCACTTTCTGAGCTTTCTTCAAATGTAACAGACTGTTCCTTCTCACTTTTCACTGTCTCACCAATAGATTTCATCCATGTGGTGAACATGTCTGGTTCTCTAACAATCTTTGCAATGAAAGCTTTGAAATCACCCTTTTCATCAACAAACATATCCCAGCTGAAACCTTCAGGTAGCCTCTCATCATCTTGATCGACTATGCATGCTTTGTTATCAGGAGAGATATAATTGTTCCAGTTGAAATCTACCAAACATCCTCTCTTTGAATCCTCAATCTTTCTACCATGAGCCGTTTGTGAGTCTTGTGACTGACCAACTTGCTGATAAATGGCTTTCCGGTAGTAATCGTCTTTTCCGAACGGATTCTGAGCTCCACTAGCTTCCCTGTTCTTGCACTCCCGCTTGAAATGGCCTTTCTCCCTGCAACGAAAACAAGTAACTTTAGATTTATCAAAACCTAAAGTAGATACACAAGCATCAAGAAAGTCATTTCTCCCGGTAATCGTCTTAAACTTTTCAGCACGTCTAAGAACACTAGCAAGACACCATTTGATATCCATCAGTTCCATCTCTTCGGCGTCTATCTGATCGTAATCCTCCTTTGTGAGCATAGGATTTCCGATCCGACCTGCAACTAGACCTTCATAAGATAACAAGACAGAACCAAGTAGAGCCATGTGGTCTTTAGCAGTGTCTTCTGAAAAACTTTGACCTTCTGGAAGATTTAGAGCTATGTTACACTGAATCACATATCCATTTCCTGTCTTTGTGCTCTGAGACTGAAAGTTTTCTGATGAACTCTTTGGATTGACACTCGGATATAATGAGAAACCACTGCTGCTTTTGTTTGAACTTTGATCAACATTTTCCGTTGAATTTCCAGCACTAAAAGCAGTCTGGATTTTCGGACTTCTCTCAGCTTCTGGAACCGGAACACTCCCTTTATAATACATTTTTACATCCTGTTGACCACTTGAACTGTTCATCCTCGCGATCTTCTGCTGTTCCAAATCTTGACCCTCAATCTTTTCGATAAACTCACCAATTGATAACCCATCATAAACTCCTGTGTTTTTCAAAATCATCAAATAAGTTCCCCACTCTTTTTGCGGTAACGCATCAGCTAATTTGTCTACCCACTCTTCAGACTCCTTTTCTATACTAAGCATTGACATAGATCGCACAAGGTGACAGTATCTTTCAATCAGCTTCTTTGTGTCTTCACCTGGTAGACTGCTGAATAGATCAAACTCTTTCTTTAACAGTGCCTTCTTGCTTTTAATCATTTTCTCGCTACCTTCAAATTTGACTTTAAGTGCATCCCAGATTGACTTTGAAGTTTTGTCATGCTGAAGCAGTATGAAAATGTCTTCTTTGATAGCTTGCTGAAGTAGACTAATCATCATCTTTTCAGATCTATACATATCACGTTCTTCATTACTAAATTCATGTATTTTTTTATTAACTTTCAAATCAGTCTGTGGCAAAACATATTTCTTCAAAATACATTCCCATGACCTAAGATGGTTTGCCTGAACCCAATTCTCGAATCTGTCTTTCCATCCATAGTATTCTTCAATACTCATCAATTTCGGGGGCTTTTGGGTGGTTCCCGTTTCGTTTTCCAAATTCATGTTCTGAGCAATAGAAGCCGGAGTAGATGAAGATGTAGCGAACGCGTTATAGAACTCGGTATCCATGATGACTTTCAAACGAACTAGTTCTCCTCGTAACACACCTTTATCACCTATTAAAAAAAACAAACAAACAAACACTTATCAGTTTAAACACTATTAAACAACTGAAACAAACTGATACTCGGACTGATGATTTTCAGTGTGGACTGAATGTTGACCAACTGTACGGACTGAATGACCAGGATCGAATTCGATTGACCTTGAATATCTATAACCACTACACACGACCTAAGTGACTTTCTCAACAATGAACTTGGGCCAAACACTTGAATCGATTGATTATATCTCAAATTCCAATAACCCAACAACACTTTGGGCTGCAAACGATATGAAATAACATGTGCTATAGCACTTTTCACATTTAGTTCTTGGGCTGACAACAATGAAGTTTACTTCAAATCTGACTGAGCCGCAAATAAATTGATCTTTTAACAATTGACTTGTTCAACAGAAACACTAATCCGACGACTAAGATATCATATCATTGAGCCACTGATATCACGTGATGTTTAATAAATGGACCTGATATTATTGGACACTAAAAAATGGAAGACTTGATCAAAGTGATATGCACATGAGGCTGACAACAATACACTTAATGATCTCACCACACTTTAATTTTTCAACTAAATTTTGATTGGACCTCCAATAAACCACTAATTCGACACACTTTTAATATCCTGACAATCTTATCCTTTGCATGCAAACTTATAAAAAATAACCAACATTCTTATAACAATTTCATTCGACCTTTTATTACACTGAACCGACAAACTCATTGTATTCACATGCAACCGATTTAAACCACAAGATTTTATATTCTCAAAGTACTGATACTTTATCGTGTTTTCAGATCAACGGTGAGAAGAATCAGACTGAACAGATGAGCGGAATGACAATGTTCACAAAAGCGGAATCAGAGTTCTTGGTGGTCACAAAAGCGGAATCAGAATTTTATGTTGACACAAAAGCGGAATCAGATTTTTGGGTGACACAAAAGCGGAATCATCAAATGTCCATAAAAGCGGAATCACTTCGGGATACATTTTGGTCCATTTTTATTTCGAATTTCAGTTCCAAACTTTCAAGGGTTTATTAATGTTCAATTGTCTATACTCTGTGAAAATTTGAGCGAATTTCGACCGTTAAATCTCGTTGAACTGATAAAAGAAGGTGTAGATCATAGAAAAAACAATGAAATTCAGCCGTAATCTGTAGAACTCCTCCTCCTGAGCTCTGATACCAATTGTAGGATCGTGTGCCGACCCGAACGAGTCGTTCAGAGGAGTTTAACTTCGTTTCAGAGGCGGAAACTAAGAAACAAAGGTAGAAAACAGCTTTATCTTCACCTTTAACACTGATTGTATTGATTAGACGTGATGTACAATCGTTCTTCACACCGGCAGAGCTTCGGCGTGGAATACAAGAGATTGATAATGATTTCGCTCATGGAACACATATATATAGGTGCTGTGATTTCGCTTATGTGTCACATGCCATAAGAGCGGAATC
>JARYGA010041717.1:0-57478 GCA_030545235.1 Helianthus tuberosus
CATTATGACATTAAAATATTATGCAGAAATTATGATTTATCATCCAGAATATTTCGCTAAGTGTCGGGAATTGAAAGTGTCACAAAAGAATACTTAAAAGACACTAAACGGTGCAATTTAGCACTTTAAGTAACCGGTATCTAACCGAACAACCGGACATTAACCGGAACATCAAAATATTATTAGAAGCATTGTTTTTATTTTCCTGAACTAGTTATGGTTCCCAAACATCATAACACACAATGTAACAACTAGTAACCATATAACCTAACTAATACTTGAAATATAACTAACTAGAACTTGTAACTTCCAATTGAAATCAGACTAACACCCCCCCCCCCCCCCCATGACCGGTTCTAGACAAGGGTGGCCCACCCTTGATTTCTTTTATTTGTTTACTTGATCTTGTTGGCACTTTAGAAACATTTTATACATGGGATAATACAAGAACAAGGATTATAAGAATGCACATTAGGTTCCAAACTTCATTTCATCACACACTAAAACACTTACTCCTTCTCTCCTTCTTCTTCTTGCATTCGGCCGAACCAAACACCCCCATCATCACCTTCATTCATCCACTTCTCATACATTCCAAGCTTGATTTAAGGTGCAAGGAGGTGATTAAGGAAGCTCGGCGCAAGTGGATCTTGAAGGACCTTCTTCTTGTGATTTTAACCAACCCATTTTTCATCTTCAACACATTGTGATCTTCCCTAGCTTCAAGCTAGTGGTAAGGCTCTCTTGATCTTGTTTACTCCATATTTTTAATGGTTAAAAGATGAAGTATGATGAATATAACAAGAACACTAAGAAAATTGAAGATGAAACTTACACATAAGCTTTAAATATGAAGAAATCATGTTGTTTTAGTATTGATATACTTGTTTATTATTATTTGTTTGTAGAAATGATGTTGATCACCATGTAATCTTGCTAGATCATGATTAAAAACATAATCTAGCAAGATGGGAGGATGAACATGTCAAAGGTTATGGATCATCCTCACTAGAGTCATGAACTTGAATGAATATAATGTTTCTTGTAAAATGATGAACAAAGTAAGTTTAAAGTCTTGTAAATCTGAATATTTCAAGTATGATTATCCAAGAAACCAAGTTAAAAAACAAGTTTTACTTGATCTTGGTTCTTAAACAAATAAACCTTATTTTTGGTGGTTAATAAAGTATAGAAGTATGTAAGTAACAAGAAAAATCCATGAAGGAACATTTTTAGAAAATATGGTCATAAGTTGTAAAGATCTAAATTCTTTAAGAATGATGTTCTTAAAAGATCAACCACACTTTAAAGGGTAACAAGGCTTACTAAAAACACTAGTAAGTTACTACAAATTTTTACAAGAACTTCAAATTCATGATGTTGTGTGATTTACAAGATCTAGGCTTATGGTAAGACTTGATTGTGTTGTTGATGATTGTTGATGATTTAAAAGAAAATAAACACATGTTTTGAAAACATGGGAAACCTCCATTTTTAGGGGAAACTATGTCAAAATTTTTATAAATTTTGACACTTAGAAAATATATAATTTTTTGAGATTCCCTAAAAATGTATCTAAAAACATGTACCAAGGTTTCCCTAATTTTTGTGTTAAGAAATGATGATTTCTTCAAGATTAAAAATTTATATTAAGTATGTATATTTTTGAGAAAATATATATATTTATTGATCACCAAATTTTGTGCTAAGTGTATGTAGTATGTATTATACGTGGTAGTGTATTAGGACTCGAAAATGCACTAAATACTCCTAAGGAGTGAAGATACAAAAATATACATACAACATACGTAGACAAGTACAAGAAAATATATTTATGAAAATATATTACTTGAAAGAATAAATAACTTGGACAAGTCATGAACATGAAGTGAAGATTTAGACAAAATACATAATTGGGGTGAAAAATACAAGATACTTATATTTGAGAAAATAATATAAGTAAGACATATAGTTAAAAATAAAAATTATTTTTAACACAAGAACAAAAACATAAAAGATAGTGACTTGTACTTGTATGATACAAGTCTAGTGACTAATGTTAATAAAACACGTTTAGGTCACGAAGCTAGATAAGCAAATCCGGTGAAGTTTACGACGCAGGAACGCAAAGTTGTGAGTTCATGCTCCCCCTTTTCTTTTAACTGTTTTCAGTTTTATAACTTCGGGGGTGAAATACATGTTACAAATATTACAATGTTTATAAATGGTATGATACAAAAACAAGAAGCACTCTTGGTGATGACTAGTACCAAGTATGATGCGTTTTGTGAAATGATACGAGAAATCGTGTCACGAATAGGGTAACATAAGCACCATTAATCGTGTACATACTTAGACCGCAGAACAAAAGGTTAGATCTAATGGGTACAAGGGCAGCCCCACTCTTGGTGATAACTAGTACTGAGTAGTGTTTTTGTGTCTCCGTCGTGAATCGACAACTAGAAAAGTGTCTATGGTTTGGTTGCTTCCTATGTCGTGTCACATGTTAATGGGCTTGCAACCCATTAACAACTTGATACATACATGAATACTTGATTTATACATGAATACTTGATTTACACAAGATACATACCATGTTTTTCATACAAAGTATACAAACGTTCAATACAAGAACTGCATGAATTCACACCAACATTATGTTGACGTTTTTTCAAAACTCACATGTATTTCAGGTAACTAAAAGTGGATGTGCGCGCGGTCTTACTCATGCTCGTGGATGTCGTTTATGTTTGTCTTAAATAAGTTGTAAACTTTCAGACAATATGTTGTTTCGTGATGTAAACTCTTAACTATGTTTTCCGTTATGCAATGGTAATGGTGTGTGAAGTTATTTTATGAGCATGTAGTATGCAATGAAAACCTTTCATGATCACACCTCGTGCTTCCGCCTTAGAAAGGGGTGTGACAGATTGGTATCAGAGCTGCGATTGTAGTGAACCAGGATTCCTTCTCGAGTCTAGACTACAATCTCTAGGATCCTTTCACGAAAACAATTTTTTTTCAAAAAGTTTTCATCGCATAAACCTTTCCGCGACATCCACTACCTGAAACTGTTTACAAAGAGTCAAGAAAAGACACTACGAGACTTAGGGTGCACAGGGGTAGCACTTGTCGGTGATTAAGAATTACTTGCAATTATGTGAGATAATTGACATATACATATACTAGAAGTAGAATGTCACAAGTATACGTGACTTTACCTGAAAGCAATGGCCTATCTGAAGGAAGTGATACGAGGATGAAACGAACTGTGCGGACTGTGCAAGGAGTTACGTAATTATGGATGCATACATAATTATGGAATTCAGTGCACAGAAATCACAGCAAGTCTTGTCACGTGTAGATTCCCTCAGTGCAAGAAAAGGTCAAACGTGAACACCAGCCTATTAAACACTCTGCTAGAGTAATAATTGTTTGATGTCACTTATGTGGTATATGCCTGTGAATATATATACTACTACTGTCTAGTATGACGATATCAAACAAATGCCTAAACCTATTGCGTGGTGTTCTTTCAGAACATGGCACCTAGGAGAATTGCGAACAATCGAGATTCGGATCAACCTCCTCCTCCCTCACTGCCAAAGACTGCTGAAGAGCTGAACGCTCTACTGGAGGAAAGGATCTCCGTAGCTATCACCCAGTATGAGGCAAACCGAACCCAAGACAGTGGAGGACCAAGTAATACCAGGCGTAATGGAAATGGAGATTCATCTAGAGGAAACGCAGCTCAGGACTGCACTTTCAAGCAGTTTCTCGACGTCAAACCAATGAACTACGACGGCACAGGAGGTGCAGTAGCATTTGTACGCTGGACGGAAAAGACTGAAGCCACTATCCGCATGAGCAAGTGTACCGCGGATCAGCAAGTCACCTTTGCTACAAGGTTGTTTGTTGATGAAGCTCTGACTTGGTGGAACTTACAAGTCCAAACCTTGGGTGATGATGCCGCGTATGGCATGACTTGGGATGAATTGAAGGAACGTATGAGAGAAAAGTATTGCTCACGTGCTGAACTCCAAAGGTTAGAGACTAAGTTCTGGCACTTGACCATGGAAGGAGCTGACATTACTGGGTACACTCGAAGGTTCCACGATCTGTCAAGGGTGATCCCCTACATGGTAACACCTGAATTTAAGCGCGTTGAACGCTACATTTGGGGACTGGCCTCAGAATTTCGCGGCATGGTAAATTCGGCCAAACCTCAAACTATCACTGAGGCTGTAACTCTGGCTGTCAGCCTTACTGAAGATTGTGTTCGTATAAAGAAGTTATCGCTGAACCCCACTGAAAAGACCGAGACGCATGCTGAGTTATCTGGTGACAAAAAGAGAAAGCATACAAGTTTGAACCAAGCAACCCGCAACAACAAAGGTTTCAACAACAAGAGACGAGACCCCAATCCGCCTCAGGAGACAAGAACTCTTGCAGCCATGAATGACGCTCCTGCTAAGGGATACCTGGGCACTCTGCCCAAGTGCAATCAATGCAAGCGTCATCACGAAGGAGTTTGTCGCATTCCAAAATGTGACAAGTGTGGGAAACTGGGTCACCATACTGAAGACTGTTTAAGGGAAATAGGAACGGGAATGGAAACCGCAACGGTGCTGGAAATAGGAATGGTGGTGGAAATGGAAATGGTCATGGTAACAGGAATGGTAATGGGAATGGGCAGAACCAAGGATGCTTCAGTTGTGGAAGCAAGGATCACTTCGTGAAAGATTGCCCAGGGGGAAACAACGCTCAGGCTCGAGCATTTGTGATTGGAGCAAGGGACGCACGCGAGGACCCTAACGTGGTCACCGGTACGTTTCTCGTTAACAATCACTTTGCATCCATTTTATTTGACACTGGTGCCGATTATAGTTTCATGTCTGTGGAATTTAAACGTATGCTTGGGATAGAGTCTAGTAGATTGGATATTCCTTACTCCATAGAACTAGCCAATGGTAAACTTGTTGAATCGGGCGAAGTTGTTAGAGGCTGCACACTAGAACTTGGTGAACGAAGATTTAACATCGACCTCTTACCTATTCAATTGGGTAGCTTTGATATAGTGGTCGGAATGGACTGGTTGTCCAAAAACAAAGCTAAAGTTATTTGTCATGAGAAAATCATTCGCATCCCTCTGGCGAATGATGAAACTCTCATCGTACATGGAGAAAAACGAGACGCGCTCTGCGAATCATCAGTTGCATGAAGGCACAGAAGTGCTTAAGGAAAGGATGCGTTGCTTTCCTAGCTCACGTTGTATATAAGAAGGCTGAGGAGCCGAAACTCGAAGACATTCCTGTGGTGAGGGAATTCCCTGATGTTTTTCCCGAAGATCTGCCAGGACTACCTCCGCAACGACAAGTCGAATTCTGTATTGACTTGGTTCCAGGAGCCGCTCCTGTAGCCAAGGTGCCCTATCGGCTTGCACCATCCGAGATGCAAGAATTATCTACACAACTCCAGGAGTTGTTGGATAAAGGATTCATAAGGCCAAGCCGAAACTCGAAGACATTCCTGTGGTGAGGGAATTCCCTGATGTTTTTCCCGAAGATCTGGCAGGACTACCTCCGCAACGACAAGTCGAATTCTGTATAGACTTGGTTCCAGGAGCCGCTCCTGTAGCCAAGGCGCCCTATCGGCTTGCACCATCCAAGATGCAAGAATTATCTACACAACTCCAGGAGTTATTGGATAAAGGATTCATAAGGCCAAGCTTCTCGCCTTGGGGAGCTCCAGTATTGTTCGTGAAGAAAAAGGACGGAACTCTACGGATGTGTATCGATTACAGGGAACTGAATAAGCTCACTATCAAGAATCGGTATCCGCTACCGAGGATTGATGACTTATTTGATCAGTTGCAAGGATCAAGCTACTATTCCAAGATTGATCTTCGATCTGGATACCATCAGTTAAGGATACAAGAAGAAAGCGTACCAAAGACTGCATTCCGAACGCGTTATGGGCACTACGAGTTTCTTGTGATGCCATTTGGGCTGACGAACGCGCCAGCGGTATTTATGGATCTGTTGAACCGCGTATGCAAACCATATCTCAATAAATTCGTGATTGTATTTATCGATGATATCCTGATTTACTCGCGAACGAAAGAAGAACATGAGCAACATCTCAGAACCATTTTGGAACTACTGAAGAAAGAGAAACTTTATGCGAAATTCTCGAAGTGCGAATTATGGATTCGCGAAGTACAGTTTCTGGGTCATGTTGTGAACGAGAAAGGCATTCATGTAGACCCAGCCAAGATCGAAGCAATAAAGAATTGGGAAGCCCCCAAAACCCCAACTGAAGTTCGACAATTTTTGGGCTTAGCGGGCTATTATCGACGATTCATCGAGAATTTCTCAAAGATAGCTCAACCTCTAACTACCCTTACACAGAAAGACAAGATGTACGACTGGGGTGACAAGCAGGAGGAAGCCTTCCAACTGCTCAAAAATAAGCTATGCGATGCACCGATACTATCCTTGCCCGAAGGCACTGAAGACTTCGTGGTATACTACGACGCTTCACGACAAGGTTTGGGTTGCGTGCTTATGCAACGCCAAAAAGTCATCGCTTATGCTTCAAGACAATTGAAGGTTCATGAAAGAAGCTATACCACTCACGACCTGGAGCTGGGCGCAGTGGTATTTGCCCTGAAGATCTGGCGACATTATTTATATGGTACTCGATGCACAATCTTCATAGATCACAAAAGCCTACAACACATATTTAATCAGAAAGAATTAAACATGCGACAACGACGATGGGTCGAGCTGCTGAATGACTATGACTGTGAGATTAAGTACCATCCTGGAAAGGCAAACGTTTTAGCAGACGCACTAAGTCGAAAAGAAAGGGTTAAGACCCTAAGGGTTCGAGCATTAGAAATGGCTATTCGAACGAACCTCACTACACGTATTCGTGACGCACAACAAGAAGCCCTTAAGATGGAAAACCGTAAAGCTGAATACCTCCGGGGTATGTTGAAATATATGGTGCCAAATGATGAGGGAGCCTTATACTTTAAGAAGCGTATTTGGGTTTCGCTCTATGGCGGTATTCGAGAAGTCATCCTTGATGAAGCACATAAATCGAGATACTCGATCCATCCAGGGTCGGATAAGATGTATCAAGACTTAAAAGAATACTATTGGTGGCCGAGACTCAAGAGCGACGTTGCTCTTTATGTTGGAAAATGCCTAACCTGTGCTAAGGTTAAGGCCGAATATCAGAAACCGTCTTGCCTACTACAACAACCAGAGATTCCCACGTGGAAGTGGGAACAAATCTCACTGGACTTCATAACAAAATTACCCAGAACCCCTAGAGGGCACGATATGATATAGGTGATAGTTGATCGATTGACGAAATCTGCGCATTTCCTACCGATCCGAGAAAAGGATAGCACAGGGAAGCTTGCAGAGATATACTTGAAAGTGATAGTGGCACGTCATGGAGTGCCTATCTCAATTATTTCAGACATAGATGGACGTTTTGTCTCAAGCATCTGGCCATCCTTTCAGGAAGCCTTCGGATCTCAACTAGATCTAAGCACAACATTCCATCCACAAACAGACAGTCAGAGCGAACAGACTATACAAACGTTAGAAGATATGCTTCGCGCATGTGTCATGGACCTAGGCGGCAGCTGGGATACTCATCTACCTTTAGTTGAGTTTTCTTACAATAACAGCTATCATACAAGCATAAAAGCCGCACCGTTTGAAGCTCTGTATGGCCGCAAGTGCCGATCTCCCTTATGTTGGGCAGATGCTGGAGATAAACGTATGGTTGGTCCTGAACTTGTACAAGAGACAACCGACAAGATTATGCAGATCCAAGAGCGCATTAAGGCGGCTCGAGATCGACAAAATAGCTACGCTGATCGAAGACGAAAACCATTAGAATTCGAGGTGGGAGACAAAGTGTTGTTAAAAGTCTCACCTTGGAAGGGCGTAGTAAGATTCGGAAAACGTGGGAAGCTGAATCCCCGATACATCGGGCCATTTAAGATCGTAGAAAGAATTGGTACCGTGGCATACAAGTTGGAGTTACCGGAAGAACTTAATGGAGTACATGATACGTTCCATGTATCCAACCTCAAGAAGAGTCCAACATAAGAAAACGTGATCATCCCTGCGGATGAAGTGCATATTGATGACACCCTCCGATTTACAGAACAACCCGTTGAGGTTACAGACTGGAAAGTCAACAAGACCAGGAGGAGCAGTGTGAAACTTGTCAAAGTACGTTGGAACTCTAAGCACAGACCCGAGTACACGTGAGAACGTGAAGACCAGTTCAAAGAAAAGTACCCCCACCTATTCAAGAAGACTCCTGCGAGAATTAGTTCAACCTGAATTTCGGGACAAAATTCTTTTAACGGGGGGAGACTGTGACAACTGGCACCAAACCGGTAATTTTCGTACACTTTAATTATTATTTAATGACGGAAATTATGTGCTTATTTGTCAACATTGCTTGATCACATACTAAACGAGTGAATTCATGCACGTTTTATACTACAAAATATTGCTTTATGCATTATCGAGAGCGTTGCGTCATAAATACTAGTAAACTCACCGGTAAAACACAATATGTCAACAACTCTGCAGAAAGCAGTCAGACACTAGAATTGGAGCCTAGGTGTCACACCACAACCGATGGCGGAAACATCGGGGCATGGCACTGAGCGAAACAGATTGTCCAGAAGTTTCCATAACAATTATCAATACTATTCAATTTAAATAATACGTCCCATACCGTATCTCAAACAGCAAAATAATTATTACAGACAAAAATCCAGGCAAATATTCTGTTCCGACAACTCAGATTTAAATAGACAGCAGTAGTTTATCTGCTTCTAGAGACCCTTAGTTTGGCCACTATAGACAACTATTTGTTGGGCTCTAAAGCTTTATTCTAGCTTCGAATTCCTACCAAGTGTGCGTCCTAAGCACCTGTCACATACGTTAAAATAATGTCAATACATAAAATGTAAAGGTGAGCATACAAGTTTGATAATAGCATATAGAGTTCGAATTCGTTTACGCATAACCAGCACGTACACATAGTGAAACGAAGCACGTTAGTTATCGACATAGATCCATCGATACCAATGACTGTGGGTTAACTGCCCGAGGCAGTTCGCAATACATTATTACCACCGTAATCCATGCAAGTAATGGTCCTTAACAACCCCCGTGTGAACGGGTGCTGAGTCCAAACTATAGTACTATCGTTGCTAAGGCAGGTAGACAGCATTCCATCTGTAAACATAACAAACAAGCATTCATAAGCCACGTATAACATGCGTTAACGGTTAGCGTTCAAATAGTATTGAGTAGTGTGATTGTTGTAGTTTGAATATTCGTAACGTATGTAACACCCAAAAGTGCGCAAAGCAAAAAGGGACCGTGTATACTCACAGCGGTTGATGGATTGAAGGGAGCGCTTAGCGAGTAAGATTAGCCTGAGTAGATTAGATTGTATAACGATAAGTGACGTTTTACGCGTCAAATGATGCAAAGTGTAAATGGGTCGGATAGTGGTTCGATCGGATGGTAATCCGATCGGACAGCAATCCATGCAGATAACAATCCGTTCGGATGGTCATCCGGTCGGACAGCTTGTTCGGTCGGATGACGATTCGAGTGGATTGTTCCTTCCTATGAGGAGAATGTGTTTGTGTATGATGGCTTGACTTTTGAAGTTTTCGTTGTAGTATTTTGAAAACACGGAAGTATCTCTATCCATCAAGTCGGTCGATCGGATGACTAGTCATGCGGATGGCAATCCGTTCGGATGGTCATCCGGTCGGACGGCGACTTAGTGATGAGGTTACTTACTGAAGGCAAGTTCACAACAGAAGCGTCATTCGATCGGATGGCAACCTTGTTATTGAACATGTTGAAAATTGTTTAAGTCTTTGAAGTCTTAGTATCTCATGATCCGAAGAGTAATCCAGTCAGATGGTCGTCCGATCGGATTGCAATTCGTTCGATACTCAAACTTCAGCTAAGATTGTTTTAAAAGGTGGGACCCAAGTGTGATCTGTTCGGATGGCAATCCGTTCGGATGACCTATCCGATCGGATTGTAATCCGGTTGGATAGCAATCCGTTATGGTTGTTCCATTCGTCCTACACTTGGTCGTTTTGATGGTTTGTCATTATGTCGAGACACTTTGACAACGTGTTAGCCAACAGAACCCCTTGTTCGACTCAGATGACCAACCCAACCAGGAATCACCCTAGTCCGGCCGGTTACCGGCTTGAGACGGTTGTTCTTGACTAACCCGAAATCGGTAGTCTCGTGGGTAGAATCCGGATCTTGTGCTAGTACAACACTACGATAGAGTAGAAGACTAGGTCAGGGTTGGATCCTATCGGTTTTGAGTACCTTGAGTGCAAAAGAGTTGGAAGAAAGTTAAAAACCATATTTCAATCCTCTTTCATCACCCTTGTGTCGAGATCTTTACAAGATCTTTGTGGCAGTCGGTTAGATCTAAGTTGTTCTTGGTGGATTGAGGCCAAAACATGAAGTTCTTGAAGAACGTATGATGACATCATCCTAGAACACCCGAAATCTAGTGATTTCACAGTTAAAAGTTAAGATTTAAAAGGTAGAAAGGTGTAGGAGTGCGTGTAGATCAAGAAAGTGCAAGATTTAGGGCGAGATCTTACCTGGATTGAGAGAAATCGAAGAAAAGGGGGGAGCACGAACAGTTCGGACAAGGACTTCCAAAAGTGGAAAGAATGACAATGAAAGGGGTATTTATAGGATTCCAAAAGAGGAAAGGGTTGTCCGATCGGATGGCATACTACCCGGATGACGATCCGGTCGGATGACATCCTGGTCGGATGGCGTCTGTTCTGTAGCGCAGTGGCTATCCGGTCGGATGGCTATCCGGCCGGATGGCACTTGGTTCGATTGTTTGATGCGACGATTTTTGATGTTTCGATTTCGATTGCGAGCGGCTCGTCACGATAGGGTTTCTTAGTCAAATTACTTTCAGTCTTAACCACTAATTATCATAGTTCTATTTTTTATTCGGATTCGAGTTCGATTATGTTTCGAGTTTCGATTGAGTTCGATTGATTTCCACAACATATATATATATATATATATATATATATATAACACGCACAAGTAACACATAAGGGACACACACACGTATAATAACCAGATTAAGTCGAGTTGCGGTTCGTATCACGATTCGATGTCAAGTAGCATAGCTTGATTATCGATTAGTTAACTTTATCGCATTGTTACTTCCTATAATTCACAGTCGTAAGTCATTTGAATAATACGTCGATGGCTTGTAATTAACAACACTTACTCCACATAATACAAATAAAATAAGGAAGTCACTATAAGTAAAATTCGTACAATCGGTCGTTGACTTTGACCTTGACTTTGACTTTGACTTCCGAAACCACGTGGTGTTACACTAGGTGTAGGTCCAATGACAAGAATACAATAAAACCCAAGAGTCCATACAAGGGTTTACATATAGACATTCCGAAAGCTAAAATACGCACTAAAAAGCACCCGAAGCGCAATTTAAGTGCAGAATTTTATTAAATTCAGCTATAATCAGCATTATGACACTGAAATATTATGCAGAAATTATGATTTATCATCCAGAATATTTCCCTAAGTGTCGGGAATTGAAAGTGTCACAAAAGAATACTTAAAAGACACTAAACGGTGCAATTTAGCACTTTAACGAACCGGTATCTAACCGAACAATCGGACATTACCCGGAACATCAAAATATTATTAGAAGCATTGTTTTTATTTTCCTGAACTAGTTATGGTTCCCAAACATCATAACACACAATGTAACAACTAGTAACCATATAACCTAACTAATACTTGAAATATAACTAACTAGAACTTGTAACTTCCAATTGAAATCAGACTAACACCCCCCCCCCCCCATGACCGGTTCTAGACAAGGGTGGCCCACCCTTGATTTCTTTTATTTGTTTACTTGATCTTGTTGGCACTTTAGAAACATTTTATACATGGGATAATACAAGAACAAGGATTATAAGAATGCACATTAGGTTCCAAACTTCATTTCATCACACACTAAAACACTTACTCCTTCTCTCCTTCTTCTTCTTGCATTCGGCCGAACCAAACACCCCCATCATCACCTTCATTCATCCACTTCTCATACATTCCAAGCTTGATTTAAGGTGCAAGGAGGTGATTAAGGAAGCTCGGCGCAAGTGGATCTTGAAGGACCTTCTTCTTGTGATTTTAACCAACCCATTTTTCATCTTCAACACATTGTGATCTTCCCTAGCTTCAAGCTAGTGGTAAGGCTCTCTTGATCTTGTTTACTCCATATTTTTAATGGTTAAAAGATGAAGTATGATGAATATAACAAGAACACTAAGAAAATTGAAGATGAAACTTACACATAAGCTTTAAATATGAAGAAATCATGTTGTTTTAGTATTGATATACTTGTTTATTATTATTTGTTTGTAGAAATGATGTTGATCACCATGTAATCTTGCTAGATCATGATTAAAAACATAATCTAGCAAGATGGGAGGATGAACATGTCAAAGGTTATGGATCATCCTCACTAGAGTCATGAACTTGAATGAATATAATGTTTCTTGTAAAATGATGAACAAAGTAAGTTTAAAGTCTTGTAAATCTGAATATTTCAAGTATGATTATCCAAGAAACCAAGTTAAAAAACAAGTTTTACTTGATCTTGGTTCTTAAACAAATAAACCTTATTTTTGGTGGTTAATAAAGTATAGAAGTATGTAAGTAACAAGAAAAATCCATGAAGGAACATTTTTAGAAAATATGGTCATAAGTTGTAAAGATCTAAATTCTTTAAGAATGATGTTCTTAAAAGATCAACCACACTTTAAAGGGTAACAAGGCTTACTAAAAACACTAGTAAGTTACTACAAATTTTTACAAGAACTTCAAATTCATGATGTTGTGTGATTTACAAGATCTAGGCTTATGGTAAGACTTGATTGTGTTGTTGATGATTGTTGATGATTTAAAAGAAAATAAACACATGTTTTGAAAACATGGGAAACCTCCATTTTTAGGGGAAACTATGTCAAAATTTTTATAAATTTTGACACTTAGAAAATATATAATTTTTTGAGATTCCCTAAAAATGTATCTAAAAACATGTACCAAGGTTTCCCTAATTTTTGTGTTAAGAAATGATGATTTCTTCAAGATTAAAAATTTATATTAAGTATGTATATTTTTGAGAAAATATATATATTTATTGATCACCAAATTTTGTGCTAAGTGTATGTAGTATGTATTATACGTGGTAGTGTATTAGGACTCAAAAATGCACTAAATACTCCTAAGGAGTGAAGATACAAAAATATACATACAACATACTTAGACAAGTACAAGAAAATATATTTATGAAAATATATTACTTGAAAGAATAAATAACTTGGACAAGTCATGAACATGAAGTGAAGATTTAGACAAAATACATAATTGGGGTGATATTTGAGAAAATAATATAAGTAAGACACATAGTTAAAAATATAAATTATTTTTAACACAAGAACAAAAACATAAAAGATAGTGACTTGTACTTGTGCGATACAAGTCTACTGACTAACGTTAATAAAACACGTTTAGGTCACGAAGCTAGATAAGCAAATCCGGTGAAGTTTACGACGCAGGAACGCAAAGTTGTGAGTTCATGCTCCCCCTTTTCTTTTAACTGTTTTCAGTTTTATAACTTCGGGGGTGAAATACATGTTACAAATATTACAATGTTTATAAATGGTATGATACAAAAAACAAGAAGCACTCTTGGTGATGACTAGTACCAAGTATGATGCGTTTTGAGAAATGATACGAGAAATCGTGTCACGAATAGGGTACCATAAGCACCATTAATCGTGTACATACTTAGACCGCAGAACAAAAGGTTAGATCTAATGGGAACAAGGGCAGCCCCAGTCTTGGTGATAACTAGTACCGAGTAGTATTTTTGTGTCTCCGTCGTGAATCGACAACTAGAAAAGTGCCTATGGTTTGGTTGCTTCCTATGTCGTGTCACATGTTAATGGCCTTGCAACCCATTAACAACTTGATACATACATGAATATTTGATTTATACATGAATATTTGATTTACACAAGATACATACCATGTTTTTCATACAAAGTATACAAACGTTCAATACAAGAACTGCATGAATTCACACCAACATTATGTTGACGTTTTTCCAAAACTCACATGTATTTCAGGTAACTAAAAATGGATGTGCGCGCGGTCTTACTCATGCTCGTGGATGTCGTTTATGTTTGTCTTAAATAAGTAGTAAATTTTCAGACAATATGTTGTTTCGTGATGTAAACTCTTAACTATGTTTTCCGTTATGCAATGGTAATGGTGTGTGAAGTTATTTTATGAGCATGTAGTATGTTTGCCAATCGTATGCAATGAAAACCTTTCATGATCACACCTCGTGCTTCCGCCTTAGAAAGGGGTGTGACACGGAAGGGAGTAGTCATGAGCTTAGTGTGAACAGGGAGGATAGGACCACATCTTCTGGTACACAGGTGAACAATGGAAAAGAGCAAATTAATGGTGAGGACAAGGAAAAGGAAGTGGCATCAACGGTTAAGTTGGGGGTGGCTTTAGGAGCTGAGGACATATCAAAGTTTGGTCCACAGGTTAGGGTCCTTGTATGTGACGAAGGCTTTCAATTGAGTGATAAATGAATGTAATGTCCTTGAATGTGAGGGGGATGGGGGTGGAAGGGAAGGCGGTTTGGTGCAGGGCGCTTAGGAAGGAGAACGAGGTTTATTTCCTTCTTATTCAAGAATCGTTATGTTGAGGTATGGATATGAAGAGGATTGAGAAATTCTAGGGCAAAGGTAATTTTAGGTTCGAAGTAGTTGATCCGACAGGGAGGTCAGGTGGCTTATTTATGGCGTGGGATTCAAATGTGTTCACGATGTGTTCGGTTGAGAAGGATCAGAATTTCTTGATCATCTCCGGTACTATGAAAGGTAGTGGTGAGTTGGTTAATATTATCAATGTCTACGCTCCCCAAAAGATGCAGGAAAAAAGAAGGTTGTGGAATGTGCTTTGACAAAAGGTGGATGTCTCGAATGGCTTGTGGGTTATCGATGGGGATTTCAACTCGGTGAGATCGATGGAGGAGAGGAGGAACTCGAGATTCAGTGTTGGGGAGGCTAATGAGTTTAATGAATTTATTTTTGATGCAGGTTTAGTTGAATTTGGTTTGAAAAGAGGTAAATATTCTTACGCAGTTGGCAATAAATTGAGTCGGATTGATCGGTTCTTGGTGTGCGAGAATTTTGTGAATAAATGGCCTACGATCGAATATAGTATTCTTCCGAGGGGAAAGTCGGATCACAATCCGATTTTGTTGAAGACATTTACATGTAACTATGGGCCGAAACCATTCCGTTTTTTCAATTCGTGGTTGGATCGAGAGGAGCTTGGTAATGTTGTGTTGACTACAGCGGAAAAGTTCTCGTTTCAGGGCCCCCAGATGTTGGTTTGATGTTAAAGTTCCGGTGTCTTAGAAGGGCTATCACGGAATGGCGTAATGATAGTGTAGCTAAAGAAAAAGAAGAGGGGGATACCATTAAAGAGGAGTTGGGAAGTTTAGAGAGAGAGAGTTGGAGGTTCGAGACTTGGTAGAGGAAAAGCTGTGGATGTGGGAAGAAGGCAAGATGAGGATTGCTCAGTTGGAAGTGTTTCGACTCCGGGATCTAAGGCAACGAGCCAGAAATCAATGGGCAAAGGAAGGGGACGCACATACTAAGTTCTTTCATGGGTTGATAAATAGTAGGAGGGCGTCTAATTGTATTACGGGGTTACTTATTGATGGACAGTGGAAGACAAAACCGGTGGAAGTTAAAAAAGAGATTTTCGTTTTTTTTAGAGACAAATTCAAAGAAGAAATGGGTGTACGGCCGAGGCTAAAGTGTTTTGGTTTGAAGTCGATTTCTGAGCGCGAGAGGAAATTGTTGGTGAAGGAGTTCACGGACGAGGAGATAAAGAATGCGGTCTTCGGTTGTGGGGACGATATGGCGTCGGGGCCAGATGGGTTTAATTTCAGGTTCATTAAAAGATTTTGGAATTGTTTTGCAGGTGATTTTCGGAGTATTATGGAGTCCTTTTACCATCACGGTGTTATCAATAAAGGGGTTGGGTCATCGTTCATTACTTTAGTGCCAAAAGTTAAAGACCCTACTGCTTTGAGTGACTATAGACCGATAAATCTTATTGGGGTGATTAGCAAAGCTATTTCAAATATTTTGGCTGAAAGATTGAAGGTGGTTATGGGTAGTGTAATTTCGGAGTCTCAGTTTGCATTCTTAAGTGGAAGGTTTATCTTGGACGGGCCTTTGATGTTGAATGAGTTGGTTTCCTGGGCAAAAGGATATGACAACGTCAGTTGGAGCTTTTTGTTGGACATTATGAAGCAGATGGGTTTTCCTGAGCTGTGGTGTAGGTGGATTCGGGGTATTCTAGAATCTGCTAGATCGTCTGTTCTCGTTAATGGTTCTCTGACTTTTGAGTTTGGTTGTGAGAAAGGTTTAAGACAGGGAGATCCTATCTCACCCTTTCTCTTTATTGTTGTCAAGGAGGCGCTTTCGGATATGTTTAGAAGAGCAGTTCAGATTGGCGTTTTTACAGGCATGAAGCTTCCTAATGATGGTCCGGTCATCTCTCATTTTCTTTTTGCGGATGATGTTATGGTTTTTGGGGATTGGTCGACCGAGAATATTCGCAATCTAAAAAGAATGTTGAGAGTGTTTCATATTTGTTCTGGTCTAAAAATCAATATTAATAAGTCGGTAATGATCGGAGTAGGTGTGGAGTGGCAAGAAGCGAAAAGGCAGGCGGACGCCATGGGTTTCAAGTCAGGATCAATTTCGTTCACGTACTTGGGTATACGAGTGGGAGCTAATATGAATCGAGTCGTCAATTGGGAGCCGGTCATGGAGGTTATGCGGTCTCGGTAGGGATGGCAATGGGCCGGGTTTGGGACGGGTTTAGGTAATCCCAAACCCAAACCCGGTTAGATAAGCTTGTCCCAAACCCGTCCCAAAACCCGTCGGGTTTTTAGCGGGTAAATACCCATCGGGTTTCGGGTAAACCCGTTAATTTAAAAAGATTACTCGTTGGTATACCCATCTCAAAACCCATTGGGTATCTATCGGGTAACTACTAACCGGTAACATTTTCTATTGTCATTATAAAAAAATATATATCAAATAACTACAATGTATACGGAATAGAATACCTATATGTGTAAAAAATGGATGTATCATATATATACATATTTAATAATATAAAAGAAATTATATCGGTTATACAATCGGGTAAACGGGTACACTTTATCGGGTAATTAGGTCGGGTAAACGGGTATATCACTAAATCCCAAACCCGTCCCAAGCCCGCGAAAAAAATAAAAACTATTCCCAAACCCGTCCCAAACCCGATTAACCGGGTTTCGGGTTTACCCAGCGGATTCGGGTTTGATTGCCATCCCTAGGACTCGGCTTTCTAAGTGGAAGGCAACACACTTTATCTATAGGGGGAGGGTTATTCTTATTAAATCCATGCTGGAAGCTATGCCAAGTTATTATTTTTCGTTGTACAAGGCTCCTATCACAGTGTTAAACCAAATGGAATCGCTTATAAAGAATTTTCTGTGGGGAGGCAATGAGGATGTTAGGAAACTTCACTGGGTAGCCTGGGATACGGTTACTCGGCCAAAGAAGAAGGGCGGGTTGGGTTTGTCCAGATTGTTTCAGTGTAATAGGGCTGATGCGTGCGAAGTGTTATATATATTAGGTGTATATTTTAAGCCCTTTTTAACACTTATTTTAGCCAAGTTTTAAATTTATAAAACACGATATTTCACTAACACTAAACACACATATGGGCAAGTGCACCCATCGTTGAGTGTAGTATAGCGTTGGTAAGATACCAAGGTCGTCCAAGGACACAAGAGCTTTTAATACCGGTTTATCCTCAACGTCTAACCAAAATAAAAGTTTAGAAAAATGTTTTAAACTAAGAAAAATAAAAACTAACTAAAATGCTGAAAATAAAAATAAAATAAAAACAGATAGATGAATCACTTGGTTCCGACTCGTATCTAGTATAACCTTTGATTATTTCCGCACTTTTGCACATAATTAAGAGATTATCTTAGTTATTGTAGTAGGCCCCTCTTTTGAAGGTGACGTTACCCTCACCCCAGTAGTTTGAGTCAGCAAGGATACAATCCTAAAAGGGTGGATTATTGGAAGATAATGAATTAAGTTATTAATGCAGTATTGTGGTAGGCCCCGCTTTTGGCGGTGACGTTACCCTCGGCTAAGTAGTCTGAGTCAGCAGGGATACAGTCCTAAGTAGCCGGGTTATAGTATTAATAGTAGTTAACTTATGAGGGGGTCAAAGAGTTTGGACCCCCGCCATCCAATACCGTGAAGCATTGAAGGAGGTCCTACTAAATTTGACCCAGGTCCATTGCAGGACCTCTAAACGCTGAACAATGGCAAGACCTTTACCAAACCGTTCCCTTAACCCCCGACCAGGTAGCCAACATACCTCCATATAGACCGTGGAGATATGAATGGTGAAAATCCTTTATTTTATATAGACAGTAAAGTAATGCCAAGACACCACGGACAAACGATAAGGAAAGATCACCTTCAACATAAGTAACTAGTTATTAAAGTCATTAATACAAAACCAAATAAAAAGTGCAAAAGATTAGAAATAAAAAGTATTATACTAGACACTTTGTCTTCACCAAGTGATGTAAGAGACTTAGGCAAACATGGCCTTGATTGTCAAGAACTCTTACGATCAATCTTGGATCCCGAGACGACTCACACACTCTACGATGGACAATGGATGATGGTGGTGGATGATGGTGTTGTGATGGTGGTGGGTGGTGGATGAGGTGTGAGAGAGGTGGTGTGCCAAGGGATGAGATGAAATGAATCCAAGCACTCCTATTTATAGGCTGAACAGAGAGCTGGACACGGCCCCGTGCCTGTCTGACACTCTCTCTCCTCATTAATTGTAATTCGCAATTACAATAAATGCGCCTGCTGTACTTTCGACACGCCCCCGTGTCCGCTGAGCACGGCCCCGTGGTGGGCAATAGAAGCTTCTATGGATTTGTCTTTTCTGCTGCTTCTTGGGCACGGCCCCGTGCTGGCTGAGCACGGGGCGTGTTCAGTCATCTGACTTCTCTAATTTGCTTTGGAAGGTGCCGTTGAGGGGTCGGGCAGTCCACTAATGTTCCTTTCCTTGTATTTATGTTGGATTTAGCTGTCTTTTTGCTTCTTTTGCGTTTTTTGAGCTCATTTAATCCTGAAAATACAAAAGGAAGACAAAAACACTCTTTTTCCAATATTAGTACTTAAAAAGGGTTAGTTTTATGCCTTGTTTGATGTAATTTATATGTTGCATTTTGCACACATCAAGGGCGTTGATATCTAAATGGATTTGGCGATTTCGAACAGAACCTGAATCATTATGGACAAAGGTGGTCACGGCGATACATGGGTCAAATAGAAGTTGGGAGGTGTATCGATTAAGAAAAATTTGACGAGTGTGTGGTCGAATATTGTTAAAGAAAGTACAAGACTTAACAGGAATGGGTCGAGGTTTAGCGACTTGATAAAATGCGCTGTTAGAAATGGGAAATCGGTTCGGTTTTGTATTGATATTTGGACCGGAAATCAGGCTTTGAAGGATGGCTTCCCGGCGCTTTTTAGACTGGAGGAGTATAAACGGTGTCTGGTCTCTGAGATTTTAAGTACGGATGGTTCGTTGAATATAACAAATTGGTCGTGGAAGGAAGCCCCGTCTTTCGAAGAGGAGCTTCGAGAATTAGCGGATCTTGGTGAGACTCTTCGGCACACCTCGATTAATAGTTGTCAAGACGACTGGCGGTGGAATGGAGATAAAGACGGTTGCTTCTCGGTCTCGGCGGTTAGAAGATGGTTGAGAGATATCTATGAAGAAAACGGAGATGATAGGTTTGAGTGGTGTAAATGGCTTCCGAATAAGTGCAATATTTTCATGTGGAGAACGTTGTTGAATCGTCTTCCTACTAAAGTGGCTCTTAGGAGAAGGAATATTCACACGGAAGATACGACTTGTGTGCTCTGTGAAGATGGTGAGGAGACGGTAGATCATTTGTTTTCTGGGTGTGGGTTATCTATGGGGGTTTGGGAGAGTGTGTTAAGGTGGTGTGGTATTCTGAATTTTTTCGCGTTTAGCCTGAAGGACGTGATGGAGTTGTATAAAATGCAGGGTCCGTCTTCGCTCAGTAAGGAGATTGTGAGAGGGGTGGTTATAGTGTGTTGTTGGAGGCTGTGGAAAGCTAGAAATGAGCGAGTGTTCGAGAATAAAGAATGCAAGGTCGTGGATATTGTTGCGGATGTCAAGGCTCTCACTTTCTTATGGTTTAGTAGCAGGCATAATGGTAAAGGAACGGATTGGATATCATGGTGTAAATTGTATCTGATGTAATGTGGTTTGCGGCCCCTTCTCTCCGCCTTGGAGAGTAGGTGGTTTTCACGTTTTTGTTAATGAAGTTCACTTTTCAAAAAAAAAAAAAACTCATTCCAACATAAGCAGTTTTATACATAACTGGGTTCTAGAAATAAATGTGATTTTTAAATGGTTATTTTGGAAAATATCTTTTTTTTAACGAATAGTTTTTTTAATCCATGTCCTCTGCGAGACTTGTGAAGGATTTCTGTGATATAATATTTTTTTTAAATGAACCCGGTTCATATATATATGTATATATTTATTTACTACAAAGATTAGTCAAAACACTTTTGACAAAAATGTATACATACATATATGTTAGTTAAATAAAATTTAACTATTAAAAATATATATGTACATTTTTAGGCAACGGAAGCATAAATAGCAATATATAAAATATGAACACTTTTATACCAAGAGTATCCACAATGAAACAAGATCACCAACATGCAAACAAGAAATAAAACACCAACCATAGGGGGTTTAGATATACCTTCGGTTAGTAAATAACCGGTTGAGACACCGAGGTTCAACGAACAAGTGCTAGTGATACGAACCAACGAGATGCTAGTGCGAACCCATGTAGCGGCGGTGGTGACCGGAGGCGAGCGGCGGCGTGGTGGCGGCGGCTGGCGGTGAGCGTCGGCGAGGCGGTGGCTTGCGGCCGGTTATGGATTTTCTTTTGAGACCGGTTTTTTTCCTTTTGCAACAACAACATGCAAGACCCAAGTACCCATTTAAATAGTGGATGGGGGTCTATGCATGTTTGCCAAGTGGCGGACATGCATAGTGCATGTGATGCAATTGGCCAAGGTTCTTGGTGCGTGACAAGTGGCGATGCACGAGTGCATGCGCGACAAGTGGCGTAGCACGGATGCATGCATGACAAGTGGCGAGAGGAGTGTTCTTATCTCACCCGGTCCATGTACCCGTCTCTCAGTTTAATACCCGCGTATCGTTCGTAATTACCAGTTAAATTAGTTAAGTGGATTTTAGTTCGTTGCCTACGGTGTAACTCTTACGGGTCAAGGCCCGGTCGACAGTGTTGACTTATCGAACATGACATAAATATCCAACAGCTCCCACTTGGACGGTCTCTGGTAAGATCTCAATGCAGACAGCCAGCGGTGCTCTAGCTACACATAGCTGCCCCTAACAGGTCATGACACTTTAAAGTCACTAACCAAGGTATCTTCCCTTTAGCAACGGCTTGCTACTTGAAGACAATAGACTTATAGCAATCGTTGTCATCTATCCTTTCTGTAAAAGACATCAATTGAACAATGAGACATGGATCAGATTCAATCTCATAAGGCATTCAATCATTATCGTTCTCATTCAAGAATCAAAGTGGTCCAATCAAACACACAGTAAGTTTGGGTAAGGCCTTACACTTCACCAGTTTGAATCAACGAGGGCGCCCCGATGTCTAGCTATTACATATAATGTAAGAGTACAGAATTCCATCTTGACTACATACAACTCCCACTGAATTTCAGAGCTACTCCCAACCAATGCCTTTATGAATTACGCGACAGCGGTTGACACTGATCAAAGAATAGTCTTTAGTAAACGAAAGTTCTAGTATGTATCTCAGGTTAGAGGATACTAAATGAGTATGCATAAATCAAAAACATCTTATGACTAAGATCCATGAAGATGATTTGATGCGAGTTACATCCAGCGTCATTCATAACGAGGCCTGTGAATTTGGAAGTCAACTCCTTGAGTCCAAAATCAGAATAGTCTTAATTCAGAGTCGTCCCCACGAGTCTGACCGACTACGATTTAGAATACAAGATTCATGGATTAAACATATCATATTCGAACACAGTTGTAGGATTCAAGAATTGCAATTAACTAGTAAATCAAAATGAATGCAAGAGTACAACTGTTTGATGTTCGTACATCCAAATACTAAATCAAAACATATCACTAGCTAATCTAAGCCAATAGCGTCCATGTGACGGTCATGTCTTTCTTAAGTCATTGGCTTAGTAAACGGGTCAACTAGGTTTTGATCTGTGTCAATTTTGCTTATAACGATGTCTCCACATTCCACAATCTCACATATGTAGTGAAACTTTCTCAAAATGTGCCTGGCTTTGTGATGTGATCTAGGCTCATTGGCTTGTGCAATAGCACCTGTGTTATCACAAAATATCTGGATGGGTTTCATGATACTTGGAACCACATCGAGATCGGTTATGAACTTCTTCATCCAAGCAGCTTCCTTTGCGGCATCTGATGTGGCAATGTACTCAGATTCCGTGGTGGAATCAGCCACAACACTCTGCTTGGAGCTTTTCCACAAGACAGCTCCTCCGTTGAGAGTGAACACGAAACCTGTTTGTGTGCGAGAGGTATCTCGATCAGTTTGAAAACTAGCATCAGTGTAATATTTTACAGTGAGCTCCTCATTAACTCCTCCAAATATTAAGAACATATCTTTTGTCCTTCTCAAGTACTTAAGGATGTTCTTAACTGCAGTCCAGTGGGCAATCCCAGGGCTCTGTTGGTAACGGCTAGTCATGCTCAAAGCATACGAGACGTTCGGTCGAGTACATACCATAGCATACATGATAGAACCAAGTGCAGAAGCATATGGAACCGCTTCCATTTGCTTTATCTCACGGTCCTCAGAGGGAGATTGTGATTTGTTCAAGACGATTTCTTTAGTCATTGGAACACCTCCTTTCTTGAAGTTTTCCATCTTGAAGCGTCTCATTACTTGATCTATGTATGTGCTCTGAGTTAGCCCAAGAAGTCGCTTAGATCTATTCCTATAGATCTTGATTCCTAGAATGTAAGCGGCTTCTCCAAGATCCTTCATTGCGAAGCAAGATCCCAACAGATGTTTAACTTCCTTAAGCATGGGGATTTTGTTTCAATGATCAATATATCATCTACATACAAGATGAGAAATGATACAACACTCCCAATAGCCTTTCTGTAAACACAAGGTTCATCTTCGTTCTTGACAAAACCAAACTCTTTGACTTTCTGGTCAAAATGAAGATTCCAGCTCCGAGATGCTTGCTTGAGTCCATAAATGGACTTGTTTAGCTTACATACCCTATTAGGATATTTTGGATCGATAAAACCGTCAGGTTGAACTGTCACACCCCAACCGATGATGGAAACATCGGGGCACGACACTAAGCGAAACAGATTGTCCAGGAGTTTCCATAACAACTACGATTACCAATTATTTAAGCATCACGTCCCATACCATGACATAATAAGTAGCATAGTTATTACAGACAAATCAAAGACAAATAGTTCTGTTTCGACAACTCAAATATAAATTGTTTTTGTTTGTTTCTACACTCCATCCTAGCTCAATTCCATCAATAGCAGCAAAGCACAGAATCCTATACATTAGCACATGTCACATACGTTAAAATAGCGGTCAATACACATAGTGTAAAGGTGAGCATAAAAGTTTAGTAGATATAGTAGAGTTCGAAATCGTTTACGCATAACCAGCATGTGACATGTATAGTGCAAAGCTAGTAGGTTATCGACAATGAAATATGCACGGACTAGACTGCGAGTTGTAGAATGCGCAACACAAATAGTACTATCACCACTGTGACATGTGAGAGGTAACCTTAACAACCCCCATCCCCGACAGGTGCTGAGTCCAAACAAATAGTACTATCGTTGCTAAGGCGTCAGGCAACAATCACTGTGTTAACATAACATACAAGCATTCATCGAGTAACAAGTAACATGCAATAACGGTCAACGTATAAATAGTGTTTGCGTTGTGTGTTCAATTTTGATTTAGAATATGTAACGTATGTAACACCCAAAAGTGCATAAAGCAAAAAGGGATCGAGTATACTCACAGGGATGGAAATGGATTAAAGGGAGCGCTAGAGTGGTTAGCCTGAACAGTTAACGATAGCATAAGCGAAGAGCGGTGCATAAAACGGTGAAAAGTGACCAAGTGTCGAATGGTAATCCGATCGGATGGCAATCCGATCGGATAGTCACTCGATCGGATGTCAATCCGTTCGGATGGTCATCCGATTGGATGGCCATTCAATTGGATTGACATTCGTTTGGTAAGGATGTGTTTGTGTGTGATGGCTTTGAAGTTTTCGTTGTAGCATTTTGAAAATAGAGAAGTATCTCCACCCTTCAGGTCGATCGATCGAACGGCCGTTCGATCGGATAGCGATCCGATTGGCAAGATACTTAGTGAGAACAAGTTCACAGTAGGATGGTTACTTGATCGGATGGCAATCCGATCGGATAGCAATCCATTGGAAACTATTGCCCTTTGAAAATGATCAAGTACCAAAGTTCCAAATGTCATATGATCGAATGGTCATTCGATCGGATGGCTACCCAATCGGACGGCAATCCGTTTGACGTGCAGTCCTTTAAAAACTTGGAAATGATTAAGTGTTTGGAAGCTCAAGTGCAATCCGATCGGATTGCAGTTCGATCGGATGGCAATCCGATCGGACAGGAATCCGTCCTAACGATTCCAATCATTTTTTAACTTGATTATTTTGAAAGTTTGCGGTTTGTTCGAGACGGTTTGACAACGTGCTAAACAACAGAAACCCCTTCTTAACCCAAGTGATCCGATTGAACAGGAATCACCCTAGTCCGATCAGTTAACTGTTCGAGGCGGTGGTTCATGCTTAACCCGAAATCAGTTGTCCCTTGGATAGAATTCAGATCTTGGACCAACACATCACTAAGAAAGAGTAGAAGGTCGGAACGAGCTCCGATTCTATCGGTTTTGAGTGCATTGAGTGTAAAAGAGTTGAAAGAAAGTTATAAAACCATCTTTCAATCCTTTTAACCATGAATATGTGTAGATCTATGCGAAATGAAGCCAAGCCTTGAAGTTCATAAGTTGTTCTTGGTGGAATGAAGCCAAGCCTTGAAGTTCATAAGAACTCCATGATGACATCACCCTAGAACACCTCAAATCCGGTGATTTCACGGTTAAAAGTTAAGATTCAAAGGTGAAAAAGATGAAGGAGTGCGTGTAGATCATAGAAGTACAAGACTTGAGTTGAAAACCTACAAGAATCGCGAGAAATCGAGAGAAAGAAGGCTTGAGTGCGGCTGGCCGAGTAGGAGAGCTGTCACATCACAAATGATGGGAATGGAGGGTATTTATAGGGTTTCCAAAAAGGGAAAGTGCATAGTGTCGGATAGGTCACCGATCGGATGGCCACTCGATCGGTTGGCCACTCGATCAAGGTATTCGGTGTGTTGAGTTTTGTCGTTTCGATTCGCGTGTTGAGCGTTGCGATGCAATTCGAGTGAGCAATGCGATAGTATTACCCACTAGTTACACAAATAACCTAACTACTATGTCTAACATACAATCACTATAAATAACCTGCATTTAGCGTTTGCGATGTGATAGAATTGTGATTGCGATTAAACACCTCAACATAAACATAACATGCACAAGTAACACATAATGGCACACACACATAAAACAATATCCAGAACACATAATTCGAGTTGCGAATGTGATAGCGATGCTATAACAACCCTCCTAAAATATTTTCGACACCCTAATATATTTTAAAATATCCCTATGTCTTAAAATACACCCGTATGCGAAAACGGGCCCAGAATACCTTTATTTTTATTAAAATTAAATAAAAACAAGATTTTTACTTCGCTCGCGGGCCGCGTAGCCTTTGGCTACGTCTTACGCGGGGCGCGACAGCAATTCATCAGGGCGACACCCTGAGCTGCCACGTGTCATCATTCATGTCGACCCTATAGTGCTGACCCGGACGAGCTAGGCCCTACCACCCCTACTACGCGGGCCGTGTAGGCCTCTCTCTTCTCTTACGCGGACCGCGAGGGAAGGTGAAAGGTTACCTATAAATAGAAACCTCGGGCCTTCAGTCTCAATTCGCTCACGATCTCTTTCTCTCTCGAAATTCTGATTAGTAGGCATAATTTTCGGGCATAGTACCCCCTAAATAACGAAGTTCTGCTCCGTTGTAAGTATTATAACCCCGGTTACGTATTAGATACGTTGCCCGATTGATCCAGGGTTCCGTAATAGCTGTCGTGGTTCTGCCCGACGTAGTCATTGGAATGCCGTCTCGGGGAGGGTATTACTAATGTAATTATTGGGTTATTATACTAACGCGTTTGCATTTGTGTAAATTATAGATAATTACCAGGAAACCCTTAAAGGAAACCTAAGACAGCAATGTGAGTAATCTCCTTTTTATAAACAATTTTTACAAAACCTTAAATATTTTACAATGTGATTAAGCAGTGATTGAGTCTTTGTATTTCTTCAATTACTGCCTGTATGTTGGGGTTTTGTATACAAAATGCGGAATACGTTACCATTGGACAAAGAGTTAGCCAATGGGTAATATGACCCACCAGTCAGGATTGACAGTACTGAATGAGTAATTGTGTAGATGTAAACATTGTAATCGCTCTCAATACTGTGAAAATTGATAAAACTCTTCTTGATTAAACTGGGATTCACTCACCAGTATTTCCCACTGACAAAATGTTTTAAACGCGTTTCAGGTAACAAAATGTGAGAGCCAACTAGAAGCCAGCTGGACAGCACTGAAGGCTTGGAAAAGTGGCTATAAAAGTTACCTAAATAAAAGAAGATTTTTATTCAATAAAATAGAGATTATCTTTATAAATCAGTTTGTAATGAAAACTTGGGTTTTATCCCAATATGTTTAATATTATAAAAGTGTGGTATTTACTCTGATAAAATATTTCCTAACTACGGTCCTGATGTAATTTCCGCTGCCAAAATGATAAACATCGATACCACCAAAACTGGTCTCGCGTCCGCCCGTTCCCGGGACAGATAGGGGCGGGGGTTGCGACCGAAGGTGGTATCAGAGCTAAGCCACTGATTCAGCCTCAGAAGTGTTCTGCTGACACCAAGATATTACTCAAATTGTTAGGAAATTTATTACGGAATTACGTGCATATCTGTATTTTATTGTTGTGTGTTATTTGACTATTTGTTAGTTTACAGTATAAGTGATCAAGGATCATCCGACGCGTATCATCAGTTGTCCAGCTCACCTAGAAGCTAAGGCACCTCTTCACAGCCTGCCCTCTCAGGGTATTCTGCTGACAATGAAGACGGGATATTCGTGTTTAAGGCTCAGTCTGAAGAGCCATTCCCTCAGAAAAAGAGAGGATGGTTCAGTAAGGGAGCATAGGAAGAGAATGAAAAGGTTACAAGAGCAACGAGTGCTAGCAGCTGCTAAAAGAGAAACAGATGCCCACACCCAAGACATGCTTAATAGGAGTTTAGCAAACTTCCATATCTTAGCATCCACAGCTGCCGACCCAAACCTAGAGCAACTAGTAGCCCCTCAACCATTACCTTGTTTCCCACCCAGCCAATGGAGATTGAAAACAACCCAGAAAATCAAGTCGAAATGCATGATTTTAATCCAGAGGAGATACCTAGGGTACCAGCACCCAATCCCTTAGACCCAGACTACGATCCGTGGTTTGATGATCATAGGGATTATGTGCAACTCTACCATTTAACAGACCTACCCATGCCAAACCTAGTAGCTTACCCAGGTCTGGACCCTCTAGATCCCTACTATGATAATGATGAATACATTAGGGAAATTTTAGAGAATCCATATCCTCAGGAAGAACCCATGCCACAGTACCCAGATCCAGTACCAGCACCTGCACCCCAAATGAGTGCAGAAAATGTGCAAGAGCTCCGAACTTTCGGAGAATAAATTTTAGAAAGTAGCGAGAGGATGAGGCAGGTAGGAGAACGACTCGTCTGGAAGTACGACGAGCGTCATATGGATTTCTGGATGAATCCATATCAGTGAAGGTGATGATGGAGGTAGTAGTAATAATAATAATAATAATAATAATAATAATAATAATATAATATATAATATATAATATGTGTGTATGAAAAAAAAATATTTATAATAATAATAATAAATCTATCGTAGTATAGACCACTTCGTGGTTAGTGATGCGTAGTAGTATTGTAATTTTAAATTCCAGTTCTGGTTTGTATTAGATGCATACTATATAAGAAAGAGTAAGTCGCAATGTTCGACGTTTATTATTAAAATGCGTGTCATGTGATTGATCGTATTAAGATATTATCTTGTGATATTAATATGTGGTAAATGTTTAAAATTCAGATGGCCGACCAAGTGAATCAAGATAATCCGGATAATAACCCGAAAAACCAGAATAATGATAACCAGAGTAACCATAACCCGGGTAACGAAAACCCAAACAACAACAATAATGGAAACCAAGTGGACAACAGTGACATCCAACACATAGTGGCACAAGGAATAATAGATGCAATGCCATATATTATTCAAACGGTTAGGGAAGCTGATAATAAAAGTAACCGTGAGAGTAAACGACCCTCCGAACCAGAAAACATTGTGAACAATGGACCTATACTTCAAGCGCCCATTCCCAAAAGAAGAAGAACCATGCCTTATGGTTGTTCTTATAAAGAATTCTGGTCTTGTAAACCAATGGAATTCTCAGGCAATGAAGGGGCCGTTGCATCTCTACACTGGATAGAAAAGACTGAGGCAGTCTTAAGAATAAGCAAATGCGTGGAAGAGGACAAAATAATGTTTGCTTCTAATATGTTTAAGAATTCAGCCTTAGAATGGTGGAACACTATCCTCCAGTCTAGGGGAAGTGACAGGATTTACAGTATGGAATGAGAGGAATTTAAAAACATGGTAGAAAGGAAATTATTCCCTCCCAATGAAAAGGAACAAATAGCAATTAAATTCCTAAATCTTAGGATGACTGGGGTAGATAGTAAGGGTTATACTACATTATTCTTTGAATATGCTCGAATAGTACCAACCCTTGCATCACCTGAACCAGTATTAATCTCCCGTTGCATCTGGGGATTAATTGGAGAGATAAGACATGTAGTCAAGGCAGCTAGACCTCAAACCATAGAAGAAGCTGTAGAACTAGCAAACACCTTGACAGATGAGTTAGTCCGTACACGAGAAGAGGATCAGAGGAGGAACCTAACCCAGAAGCTTACCCAAGAATTTCATTCTGGAAATTCTAACCGTGGAAAAAATGTAGGTTCTACCTCTGCACCCTATTGCAAGTATTGCAAAAGAAAGCATTCTGGAAGATGCTCCATATACTGCAATTTTTGCAAAATATCTGGACACAAGGAAGAAGACTGCAGGAAGAAACTTAACAACAGGATATGCTACAACTGTGGAGAACAAGGTCATATCAAGCCAAACTGTCCGAAATTAGCTCCAGCTACGAACAACAAGAACACTAAAAATGCTAGAGCATTTGTTCTGACCGCAGAAGAAGCAAAGATGATTCCGGATGTGATAGCTGGTACGTTTTTAGTTAATGATGTTTTTTCTAAAGTATTATTTAACTCTGGTGCAAACCAAAGTTTTATTAATACTTCATTTTGCAAACTTCTTAATCAACTATTAACTAAACTCCCACAAGAATGTCTAGTAGAGACAGCAAATGGAGAAACCATTAAGATTTATGATATCTTGCAGGGAGTAAGAATAGAATTTCTAAATCAGAAATTTACTGCAAACCTTTACCCAATAAATCTAGCAGGATTTGATGTCGTGTTAGGAATGGATTGGTTAATAGCCAATAAAGCCAGTATTTTATGTGATCAAAAGTCAATCCAAGTAAATTCACCCAGGGGGAAAAGATCACAATTGAAGGAAATAAACCCTCTAGATCCACAAAATTCATCTCTGTGATGAAAACAGCAAGTTATATAAGAAAAGGATCATTAGTGTGTTTGATTTCTATAATCATTAACACTAAAGGAAAAGAATTAAAGGATATTCCAGTAGTATCCCAATTTTCAGATGTATTTCCAGAAGAGTTACCAGGACAACCTCTAGACAGAGAAGTTGCATTCAGAATTCATCTGCTACCAGGGACAGCACCAATTGCCAAAGCACCTTATCGCTTAGCACCCACAGAAATGCAGGAACTGAAGAAGCAGTTAGAAGAATTATTAGAAAAAGGATTCATACAGCCAAGTTCATCGCCATGGGGAGCGTCAATCCTATTCGTTAAAAAGAAGGACGGATCAATGCGTATGTGCATTGACTACCATGAATTGAACAAAGTCACGATTAAGAATCGGTATCCATTACCAAGAATCGATGATCTGTTCGATCAATTACAAGGAGCTCGATTTTTCTGTAAAATCGATTTAAGATCAGGATATCATCAATTAAAGGTACAGAAAGAGGACATTCCTAAGACCGCTTTTAGAACAAGGTATGACCATTATGAATTTACTGTCATGCCATTTGGTTTAACCAATGCCCCAGCTGCATTTATGGACATGATGAACCGAATATGTAAGCCATATTTGGATAAACTCATAATTGTCTTTATAGATGATATTCTCATTTATTCTAAGAGCAAAGAGGAACATGCAAAGCATTTGCACACACTTCTAAGTTTATTAAGAAAAGAAAAGCTTTATGCTAAATTCTCGAAGTGTGAGTTTTGGTTAGAACAGGTACAGTTTCTTGGACATCTAGTAAATCATGAAGGAATTCACGTGGATCCTACCAAGATCAAGGCAATTACCAAGTGGAAAACCCCTGAATCATCAATTGAGGTTAGAAGTTTCTTAGGACTGGCCGGTTGTTATAGAAGATTTATTCGAGATTTTTCTAGAATAGCCATTCCCTTAACTAAGTTAACCTGTAAATCCATTAAGTTTGAATGGGGACCAAAACAAGAAGAAGCCTTTAGAATTCTTAAGCAAATACTAACCAATGCACCCATACTAGCGTTACCAGAAGGATCTGAAGACTTTGTAGTCTATTGTGACGCTTCTAAGTTAGGTTATGGATGTGTGTTAATGCAACGTCAAAAGGTTATAGCTTACGCCTCTAGACAACTTAAGAATCATGAAGAGAATTATTCAACCCATGATCTAGAATTAGGAACTATAATCTTTGCCCTTAAAATTTGGAGACATTACCTTTACGGTAGTAAGTTTACCATTTTTACCGACCATAAAAGTTTAAGATATGTTTCCGGGCAAAAGGAATTGAATATGAGACAAAGACGTTGGATGGAGATACTTAGTGATTATGATTGTAATATACAGTACCATGCAGGAAAGACAAACGTAGTAGCTGATGCTTTAACTCGAAAGTATCATGAAAAGCCAAAAAGAGTATGTTCACTTAAATTAAATCTACAAGTAGATTTAAATGAATAGATTAAAACGACACAATTATCACTAATCAAGGATGATACTGAAAAATTGAAAGGAATGATAAAGGAATTAGAACAAGGAACATATGGAATTTGGAGATTCCATAAGAAAAGAATGTGGATACCTAAATTAGGAAACCTACGCCACCGTATATTAGAAGAAGCCCATAAGTCTAAGTATACGATGCATCCTGGAAGTTATAAGATGTATCAAGACTTAAGAAAGAATTTTTGGTGGATAGGAATGAAAAAGGATGTAGCAGCATATGTTGCAAAGTGTTTAACGTGTTCACAATTCAAAGCTGAACATCAAAAACCCTCAGGTTTGTTGCAACAGTTAGAAATGCCGGTATGGAAATGGGAATTGATAACAATGGATTTTGTTACTAAATTACCCAAAATAAGGAAAGGAAATGATACAATCTGGGTGATTGTAGACAGGCTAACTAAATCAGCTCATTTCCTACCAATGAAGGAAACTTTCAGTATGGAACAATTAGCTAAATTATATGTAAATGAAATAGTTTCTTTACATGGAATTACTCTATCAATTGTTTCTGATAGAGATAGTCGTTTTACCTCTCATTTTTGGACAAGTTTCCAAAAGGCAATGGGAACCAAGTTAAATCTAAGCACAACCTATCATCCTCAAACGGACGGACAAAGGGAAAGGACAATTCAGACAATGGAGGACATGCTTAGAGCTTGTGTAATTTATTTTGGAGGTAATGGGGATGATCACTTACCATTGATAGAATGTTCTTATAATAACAGTCATCACACAAGTATCAATGCTGCACCATTCGAAGCACTTTATGGACGAAAGTGCCGAACTCCAGTCTGTTGGGCAGAAATTGGAGAAAAGCAACTATCTGGACCTGAGATAGTACAAGAAACAATAGACAAGATCATTCAAGTCAAGGAACAACTAAAAGCAGCACGTGATCGACAAAAGAGTTATGCAGATAATAGACGAAAGCCGTTGGAATTTCAAATAGGAGATAAAGTGTTACTAAAAGTCTCTCCTTGGAAAGGAATGGTAAGATTCATCAAAAGGGGAAAGCTAAGTCCCAGGTATGTTGGACCTTTTGAGATTATTAGAAGAATAGGACATGTAGCCTATCAGCTACAACTGCCAGAGGAAATGGCAGGAATACATGATGTATTTCATGTATCTAATCTCAAGAAATGCTTAGCTGATGAATCACTGATAGTACCTCTTAAGGATATAGAGATAAATGAACAACGTAAGTTTGTAGAAAGGCCTCTATAGATTGAAGACAGGAAAGTTAAGAACCTCAAGCACAAGAGATTAGTTCTAGTCAAAGTGAAATGGGACTCCAAAAGAGGACCAGAATACACATGTGAACTTGAATCAGAAATGCAAAGAAAATACCCGCACCTGTTCCAGTAGACCTCGAGGACGAGCTCTAAAACAAGGTGGGGAGGATATAACAACCCTCCTAAAATATTTTTGACGCCCTAGTATATTTTAAAACATCCCTATATGTCTTAAAATACACCCCGTATGCGAAAACGGGCCCCGAATACCTTTATTTTTATTAAAATTAAATAAAAACAAGATTTTACTTCGCTCGCGGGCCGCGTAACCTTTGGATATGTCTTACGCGGGGCGCAACAGCAAGTCATCAGGGCGACACCCTGAGCTGCCACGTGTCATCATTCGTGTCGACCCTATAGTGCTGACCCGGACGAGCTAGGCCCTACTACCCCTACTACGCGGGCCGCGTAGGTCTCTCTCTTCTCTTACGCGGGCCGCGAGGGAAGGTGAAAGGTCACCTATAAATAGCAACCTCGGGCCTTTAGTCTCAATTCGCTCACGATCTCTTTCTCTCTCGAAATTCTGAATATTAGGCATAATTTTCGGGCATAATACCCCCTAAATAACGAAGTTCTGCTCCGTTGTAAGTATTACATATTAGATACGGTGCCCGATTGATCCAGGGTTCCGTAATGACTGTCATGGTTCTGCCCGACGTAGTCATTGGAATGTCGTCTCGGGGAGGGTATTACTAATGTAATTATTGGGTTATTATACTAACGCGTGTGCATTTGTGTAAATTATAGATAATTACCAGGAAATCCTTAAACGAAACCTAAGACAGCAATGTGAGTAATCTCCTTTTTGTAAACAATTTTTACAAAACCTTAAATATTTTACAATGTAATTAAGCAGTGATTGAGTCTTTGTAATTCTTCAATTACTGCCGGTATGTTGGGGTTTTGTTTACAAAATGTGGAACACGTTACCATTGGACAAAGAGTTAGCCAATGGGTAATATGACCCACCAGTCAGGATTGACAGTACTGAATGAGTAATTGTGTAGATGTAAACATTGTAATCGCTCTCAATACTGTGAAAATTGATAAAACTCTTCTTGATTAAACTGGGATTCACTCACCAGTATTTCCTACTGACAAAATGTTTTAAACGCGTTTCAGGTAACAAAATGTGAGAGCCAACTAGAAGCCAGCTGGACAGCACTGAAGTGTCACACCCCAACCGATGGCGGAAACATCGGGGCATGGCACTGAGCGAAACAGATTGTCCAGAAGTTTCCATAACAATTATCATTACCAATTAATTTAAAGTAACATGTCCCATACCATGTCTTAAAAGGCAAACCAATTATTACAGACAAAATCTAGTCAAGTAGTTCTGTTCCGACCACTCAGATTTATACATAGATAGTTTATTTATTGGTTTCTAGGACCTCTTTTCCTAGCTTCGATTTCATCACAGCACAGAGAGCATCCTAGACCTTTCCTGGCCTCAAGTTCACAGCAAGCTAAGCATATAAACAACTTAAGCACTTGTCACATACGTTAAAGTAGCAGTCAATACACATAGTGTAAAGGTGAGCATACAAGTTTGATAATAGCATAATAGAGTTCGAAATCGTTTACGCATAACCAGCACGTACGCATAGTGAAATGAAGCACGTTAGTTATCGACATAGATCTATCGATACCAATGACTGCGGGTTGACTGCCCAAGGCAGTTCGTAATACATAATCACCACTGTAATCCATGCAAATAATTGTCCTTAACAACCCCCGAGTGAACGGGTGCTGAGTCTAAACTATAGTACTATCGTTGCTAAGACAGGTAGACAGCATTCCATGTGTAAACATAACAAACAAGCATTCATGAAGCCACGTATAACATGCAGGAATGGTTAGCGTTTAAATAGTATTGAGTAGTGTGTTCGATGTGATTTGAATATTCGTAACGTATGTAACACCCAAAAGTGCATAAAGCAAAAAGGGATCAAGTATACTCACAGCGGTTGATGGATTAAAGGGAGCGCTAGAGAGTAAGGTTAGCTTGAACAGATCGATAATATAACGATAAGCGACACGTAAAACGATGCAAGGTATAAGTGGTTCGGACAGCAGTTCGATCGGATGGTAATCCGATCGGACGGCCAGTCGTGCGGGTGGTAGTCCATTCGGACGGTCATCTGGTCGGATAACTGTTCGAGTGGATTGTTCCTTCCTTTGGGAAGGATGTGTTTGTGTATGATGGCTTGACTTTTGAAGTTTTCGTTGTAGTATTTTGAAAACATTGAAGTATCTCTACCTTTCAGGTCGGTCGATCGGACGGTCGTTCGATCGGACGGCAACTAGAATGGCGAGGTTTCTTAGTGAAAACACAACCATAGTAGGGCGGTCACTCGGTCGGATGTCCATCCGATCGGGTGGCAACCCTGTTACTAAACATGTTGAAAATTGTTTAAGTGTCGAAGTTTAAATGTCTCATGATTCGATTGGACCATCCGATCAGACATCAATTCGTTCAACATTCAGACTTCAAATGTTGGCAAAAATAGTTAAGTGTGGGACCAAGGTGCAAGTTATACGGGTGGCCGGTCGTACGAGTGGCTGTCCGTTCGGACAGCGGTCCGATCGGACGGCACTCCGTCCTGGTCGACCTGTTCGTCTTACACTTGGTTGTTTTTGATGGTTTGTCGTTTTATCGAGATATTTGGATAATGTGTTAAGCAACAGAAACCTCGTCCATACTTGGTGCTCCTGACCGGACAGGAATCACCCAAACCCGATCAGTGGACAGTTCGAGACGTTGTTCCAAGTTTAACCCGAAATCGTTAACCTCGTTGATAGAATACAGATCTTGAGCCATCCCAACCACATGAATGAGTAGTAAGTCGGTATGAGCTCCGATTCTATCGGTTTTGAGTGCATTGAGTGTAAAAGAGTTGAAAGAAAGTTGGAAAACATTCTCTCAATCCTTTTCACCGTGAATATGTTTAGATCTATGAAAGATCTTTGTTTGTTTATGTGGAAATCATTTAGATTTAAGTTGTTCTTGGTGGATTGAGGCCAAAACATGAAGTTCTTCACGAACACATGATGACGTCATCCTAGAACACCTTGAATCTTGATGATTTCATGGTTAAAAATTAAGATTCAAAAGATAGAAAGGTGTAGGAGTGCGTGTAGATTAAGGAAGTACAAGATTTAGGACGAGATCTTACCGGAATTGCGAGAAATCGAAGGAAAAAGCGAGCAGGAGCACGGGTCGGACGTCAGTTGCCAAAAGTAGAAAGTATGAGAGTGACAAGGGGTATTTATAGGATTCCCAAAATGGAAAGGTCTAGTCGGTCCGATAGCATCTCTCCTTGGTGGCAGCCCGGCCGAGTGGCACTTCGGTCGGATGACACCTCGCTCGGGTGGCAGCCCGGCCGGTTGGCAGTTCAGTCGGCTGGCACCTGGTTCGAGTGCTCGGAGCGACAAGTTTTGCTGTTTCGATTTGTGTGTAGTACGTTGCGATGTGATTCGAGTGAGCGATGCGATAGAGTTTCCTATTCAAATTACTTTTAATCCCAACTACTCATATCTCGCACTATCTCTTCTCTACCAATTACCATACCGTTTCGATTGCGATTGAGTTCGATTGCGATTGAGTTTTGATTGCGTTTCGATTGATTACCACACATAACATAAATAAACATGAACAAGCAACATATAAGGCACACACACACGTATAACAATAACCAAAATGCGTATTTCGAGTTGCGAGTGCGATTCCCATTCGATGCCGATTCGATTAGCATAGTTCGAGTATCGTTTTAGTTAACTTTATCGCATTGTTACTTCCTATAGTTCACAGTCGTAAGTCGATTAAATAGCGAATAACATACGTCGATTACTGCGATTACTGACACTTACTCCACATAATACAACTAAAGTTAAACACATAAAAGAATTCACTATCAGTCAAGTCGCGAGATCGGTCGTTGACTTTGACCTTGACTTTGACTTTGGCTTTCGAAAACACGGGGTGTTACATGAAGGCTTGGAAAAGTGGCTATAAAAGTTACCTAAATAAAAGAAGATGTTTTATTCAATAAAATAGAGATTATCTCTATAAATCAGTTTGTAATGAAAACTTGGGTTTTATCCCAATATGTTTAATATTATAAAAGTGTGGTATTTACTCTGATAAAATATGTCCTAACTATGGTCCTGATGTAATTTCTGCTGCCAAAATGATAAACATCGATACCACCAAAACTGGTCTCGCGGCCGCCTATTCCCGGGACAGATAGGGGGCGGGGGTTGCGACAGATGTGTTTTGCGTTAAGTTGATTAGCAATTAAACATGCGATTAAACCTCGATTATTAATAGATACTCCACATAATACAACTAAAGCAAATAAATAATAGAATTCGATTACAAGTCATTAATGTACAATCAATAGTTAAGCAAGGAGTGACAGATCGCAATTAGCAATCTTTTCTTCCTTTGACTTTGACTTTGACTTTGACTTGTACCTTGACTTCCCAAAAAGCTGGTTGTTACATAAAACATATAAACATCTTCGGAAAGATGTCCATTAAGAAAGGCGGTTTTAACATCCATTTGCCAAATTTCGTAATCATAGTATGCAGCTATGGCAAGTAATATCCTGATCGATTTGATCATAGCAACGGGCAATAAGGTTTCATCATAGTCAACACTTTGAGTTTGAGTGAAACCTTTCACTACTAGCCGTGCTTTATAGGTTTGTATATTTCCATGCATGTCGGTTTTTCTCTTGAAAATCCATTTTGCTCCCTACTGCCCGAGATTCGCGGGGTAGCTCAACCAAGTCCCAGACTTGATTGTCACGCATGGATTGCATCTCGGCTTCCATGGCCTCTAGCCATTTCGTAGAATCTGGATTAGAAATAGCAGATTTGTAATAAGTAGGTTCGTCAGCAGACTCGGCTACTGTCAGGGCTTCAGAACCCTCAACATGCCAAAGGTATCTATTGGGTTCTTTACGAGTCCCGATGCTCCTATGAAGGCTTGTGTTCAAGTCTAATTCAGTATCAACAATTTGTTGTGGTTCAAACGTTCTAACCTCTCCAACGGTTGTTTGTAGTCCTTGAACTTCTTCAAGACCCACTAAGTTACTTCTGGTTCCTCGACTAAGAAGTTCATCTTCAAGGAACCTTTTAGCCTTCCTTTTTATGGAAATCGTATTTGCATCAGGATGGTAGAAGTAATAACCGCTTTGGTTATAGTATCCGATTAAAACAACCTTTCGCCTCGAGGGTCGAGCTTGTCATCAGAATCACTTGTGATATAAGCATCACACCCCCATACTCTTAGGTAACTCAAATTCGGCTTATGCCCATGCCATATCTCATATGGGGTTTTGTTTACTTTTTTGGTCGGCGCTAGATTTACGAGTCGAGTAGCAGTCATAAGAGCAAAACCCCAAAAGGAGTGAGGCAAATTTGTTCTACACATCATCGATCGAATCATATTTAGTAGGGTTTGATTTCTCCTTTCACACACGCCATTAAGTTGGGGTGTGCCTGGTGGAGTGGGTTGTGAAACTATTCCATGTTCCTTTAGATGATCGAGAAATTCTAAGCTGAGGTATTAACCGCCTCGATCTGAGCGAAGCACTTTAATCTTTCTGTTAAGTTGGTTTTCAACTTCATTTTGAAACTCTTTGAACCTTTCAAAGGTTTCATGCTTATGCTTCATGAGATAGACATAAGTATATCAACTATAGTGCTCCCAAAATTTAAGAAGTAGGCGTAACAAACAGTTGCGGGTACTTCGCCTTCATGTCACTTTCGAGTTCCCATGTGAACTCGGCACCGCGTTTGCCTTCCCAGCGAACCTTCACAATGGGAATGCGTGAGCGTCTAAGAACCTTGGTTTCTCGTCCCATGATCTCGACAGGCTTTTCCACGAAGTGTAATGTTTCATCCACTTGTAAATCTTCGAGAGGGACATGTAATTCCTGGTCGGCTAAGCACTTTCTGAGGTTCGAAACGTGGAAAGTTGGGTGAACATTACTAAGTTCCTCCGGTAGTTCGAGTCTGTAGGCCACCTTTCCAATCCTTTCCAGAATTTTAAAGGGTCCAACATATTGAGGCGCTAGCTTTCCTTTCTTTCCGAATCTGATCACCCCCTTCCAAGGTGCAACCTTTAGGAGTACGTGATCGCCAACGTCAAATTCAAGGGGCTTGTGGCGTCTATCGGCGTAAATTTTCTGTCGGCTCCAAGCTTTCAGCAGATTGTCTCGAATTTGGAGGATTTTGTCAGTCGTTTCTTGCAACAGCTCAGGACCGGTAATTTACGCGTCTCCGATCTCATGCCACACAATAGGCAATCGACATTTCCTTCCGTATAATGCCTTAAATGGTGCCATTTGTATGCTAGAATCATAACTGTTATTCTACGAGAATTCGACTAAAGGTAAGTGCACGTCCCAATTACAACCGAAATCTATGCTACACGAGCGAAGCATGTCTTCAAGGGTGCGAATCGTTCTTTCAGTCTGACCGTCGGTTTGGGGATGGAAAGCGGTACTTAGATTAAGAGTAGTACCGAGAGCAGATTGAAATGTTTCCCAGAGACGCGAGGTAAACTGACCATCGCGGTCAGAGATGATGTCACGAGGTGTCCCATGTCGACAAATGATCTCATCGGTGTAGATTCGGGCTAAATTTTCTACCTTAAAGTCTTCTCGTATCGGTAGGAAATGGGCTGATTTAGTCAAACGGTCAACAACAACCCAGATGCTGTCGTGACCTGATGTCGTGCGCGGAAGTTTCGTTTTGAAGTCCATAGCTATATTCTCCCATTTCCACATCGGGACCTCGGGTTGTACAAGTAAGCCAGAGGGTCTTTGTTGCTCAGCCTTGACCTTGGAACAAGTCAGGCACTTCGAAACATAGATAGTGATATCCTTCTTTATGACCGGCCACCAGTACTTGTAGCGCATGTCCTGGTACATCTTGTCAGCACCGGGATGAATAGAATATCGAGGTTTGTGGGCTTCATCCATCAACAGTTGTTGCAAGTTGGTACGCTTGGGAATCCAAATTCGATCCAAAAAATGAAAGATACCATTCGACTTATTCTCAAGTTGGGCGCCATCGTTTAGAATCCTTTCCTTCTTCAAAGTTCGTTCGATAAAACAAGCATGCTGCGCATCACGGATGAGAGTTTCGAGATGATGTTGGGCTGGGATATCATGAACGCTATGCAAATAGCTTCGTTGAATGAGAGCATCGGCAACGACGTTTGCTTTGCCTGGATGGTAACGGATCTCACAGTCGTAATCGTTGAGCAGTTCTACCCACCGGCGTTGACGCATATTTAGTTCCTTCTGGTCAAAGATATGTTGTAGGCTCCTATGATCGGTGAAGATCGTACACTTGGTATCGTAAAGGTAGTGTCGCCAAATCTTTAACGCAAAAACAAATGCGCCAAGCTCGAGGTCGTGTGTGGTGTAGCTCTTCTCGTGGATCTTGAGCTGTCGAGAAGCGTAAGCGATAACCTTATCCCGTTGCATGAGAACACAACCAAGACCAAGGTTTGAGGCATCGCAGTAAACTACGAAGTCGTTGTTTCTGTCGGGTAATGAGAGCACGGGAGCATTAAAAAGCAGAGCTTTGAGTGTTTGAAAGGCTTCCTCTTGTTTAGTTCCCCAAACAAAAGGTTTATCCTTATGTGTAAGGGAGGTAAGTGGCACGGTGATCTTAGAGAAACCTTCGATAAAACAGCGATAATAGCCTGCCAGTCTGAGAAAAGAGCGGACTTCAGACGGGTTCTTGGGTGTAAACCAACTCTTAACTGCTTCAATCTTCGCAGGATCGACGTGAATACCTTGACTATTGACAATGTGACCCAAGAATTGGACCTCCTCTAGCCAAAATTCGCACTTGGAGAACTTGGCATAGAGACGGTTTCCCTGGAGCAACTCAAGAACCAAATGTAGATGTTGCGGGTGTTCGGCTTTTGACTTGGAATATATCAGGATATCGTCAATGAACACGATTACGAAGCGGTTAAGAAAGGGTTTGCACACTCGATTCATTAGATCCATGAAAACGGCGGGAGTGTTGGTCAAACCAAAAGGCATGACAACAAACTCGTAATGAACATAGCGGGTTCGAAAAGCGGTTTTGGGTATATCATCCTCTTGAATGCGTAACTGGTGATAGCCTGAGCGTAGATCGATCTTTGAAAAACAAGTAGCACCTTGTAACTGATCAAACAAATCATCGATTCAAGGCAAGGGATAGCGATTCTTGATAGTTAGCTTATTCAATTCCCTGTAGTCGATGCACATCTGGAACGATCCATCCTTCTTTTTGACGAAAAGGACAGGCGCGCCCCAAGGGGAGGTGCTAGGGCGAATGAAGCCTTTATCAAGTAGTTCCTGGAGTTAACTTGAGAGTTCGCGCATTTCAGAAGGAGCGAGACGATAAGGCGCTTTAGCAATAGGATTTGCTCCAGGAATGAAGTCGAATCTGAAATCGATATCACGAGCGGGAGGTAATCCGGGAAGATCTTCAAGAAATACGTTGGGAAATTCATGAACTACAGGGACCTGGGCTACCTCCTTAACTTCCATTTTCTCTGCTACTATAATGTGTGCCAAGAAAGCTTGGTATTCCTTGCGGAGATATTTGCTAGCCTGGATACATGATATAAGTTTGAGACCTTTCGAAGGAGTTTACACACAAAGTTGATCACCATTAGCGAGCGAGAAATGAATCATCTTTTCGAAGCAAACAACTTCAGCACGATTCTCGCGAAGAAAATCCATGCCTACTATGATGTCAAAGCTTCCGAGTTGCATCTGAATAAGGTCGATAGGGAAGACGTGATTGTTGAGTTCAAGCGTACAATCACATAGAACAGAATTAACGGCGACGGTTCTTCCGGTGGCAACTTCAACATCGAACGTCGAGGGTAGATGGGCGCGCTTACGATTAAGGAGCTTTTCGAAATCAAACGATACAAAACAGTTATCTGCTCCAGTATCAAACAAACACGAAGCATATATACCATTTACAAGGAACGTACCATTGACCACATTGTTTTCTGCTTGAGCCTGACGGGCGTTGATGTTGAATGCACGTCCGCGGGCTGCTGGCTGTTGCTGCTGTTGTTGGGGCAGCTGCTGTTGTGGCTCTTGCTTCACCACTCGATTTGGGCACATGTTTGCGAAGTGGTTGGGATCACCACACGCAAAGCAAGCTCGAGCGTTAGCTGCGGGTGCAGCAGCTGCTTGATGGCCTTAAGGAGTAGTAAGTAGAGCTTGTTGAGCAGGAGCTTGACCTTGAGCTGGAGCTGGGGTTTGATGTGGACCTGTACGGCAGTTTGTGGTGAAGTGGCCGTACATATTGCAATGAACGCAGAACCGGCATGCGAGACCCACCGGGTGATGATAAATTCAAGTGGGGCAAAGCGGGTGTGGTCTAGTATATGCACGCTTGGCAGGCGGTGCATTGGCCACAGATGCTGCTACTTGGCGGTGTTGAGGTTGCAGTGGTGCTGGTACTATTTGGAGCGGGGCAGCAGTGGCTGCACAGTTCTTGTTGCTGGAACTGCTGTTGTTCTTCCTTTTTCGGCGTGAGAGCTTCAAAGATTGCGGTGCGGCGGTGGTTTCAGCGGTTGAAGCAGCGGTGGCTTGATGCAGATTCTTAGCAACTTTGTCAAAATAACCCGCCCTGACTTGCTTATCGTTGATCTCTGCAGCGATTAGGTAGGTTTCCTCGATCGTTGTAGTCTTTGCAGCCTGAACAAAATCTGCAACGCAATCCGGAAGAGCACGGATATACTTCTTGATTGTGATATCTGGGGTAGTAACCTGACCAGGGCAAATAATACTCAACTGCTTGAAGCGAGCAGTTAAACCAGTGTTATCTTTGCCATCCTGCTTTGTGTGCCAGAATTCATCCTCAAGCTTTTGGAGTTCATGGGGAAGATAGAACTCTTGCATTATTATGTTCTTCAACTCATCCCAAGACAATCCGAAAGTTGCATCGTTTCCCTGTTTGTTCCTCTCGGCCGTCCACCAATCGAGAGCGCGGGATTAGAAGACGCCGGTAGCATTGACGGTGCGTAGGTTTTCTGGATAGCCACTCTGGCGTAGGGTGACCTCGATAGAATCAAACCATTGAAACATGGCCGTAGGACCATCTTCGCCGGTAAAATCTTTTGGTCCGCAGGCTTTGAACTGCTTGAAGCTAAAAGCAGCCTTAGGAGTATCGGTCTTGGACTCTTCCGAGGACTTGCTTGCATTCTCGTTCAGCTCACTGACGATTTGTGGGATGACTTTTGCCATTTTCTTAGCGACAAGAGAGGCGATTCGCTTGTCAGCGTGATTACGTCTAGCAGGGCGGGAGTGTTGCGACCCAAATGACGACATTTTCTGCAACAGACATCGCCACAGGACTCAAACTCAATTTCGATTGATCCTAGTATAGTCTAGTGATTTACCATAAAGCTCAGGAACACAGACATTCACATCATTCATGTAAGCACATTAACACAGAATCACATAAGCACTAAGCATGTATTCCACGTAAGCACAGTATCACATAGGCACATAGTCTAACCTAAGCACATATTTTGCACGTATTCATCTATCCTTCATAGCAGCGTATAGCGTTTAAGTATAGAGATTGTGAATATTGACCAGCGATTGCGAGTATTGACCAGTGATTTGTTTGCGTGGTGTGAATTGTGCGTGTTTTGGCGGAGCGAGAAATGTGGAATTGAAACCGTCAGTACCACTGTACCATTTACCTCAAAATGCTAACAAATCACCATATAAATCACATAAAATCGATCATAAAAACGATAATTCACAGAATCAAATACAGAAATCGAGGATAGATTGTCTGGATGTGATAGACGTCGACTACCCAAAGTGACTCTTCGACTACCCAAAGTGACTCTTCGACTACCCAAAGTGACTCGACTATTCACTAAGACTTGTAAGTGCACACCTTGGCCTTCTGGACTGTGCTCTCACTTCAATCCGAGCGAACGGCACGCATCCTTCCAGCTACAGTGCGACCTCAGGTCGTTGGAGTCCGTCGAGACTTTGGTGAGAATTTTGTAAAACCATGACAAAGAGCGGAATAAGTCATCGAGATTCGGGTTTCACCCCTAACTCAGTGACTATGTTTCTTGTGTTGATGAAGTAGAGGAGAAAATTTGCGCCAAAGTATGGATTTCACTCCTGATTCAACGCAAATTCTCTTGTTTATAGTAAAAGTAGCGGGTCGAACGAGTGATCTGGTCGAGAGTTTGCGGTCTTCACACCTAATCTTAACCAAATCATCCGTGTGTGTGTGTGATCAGCCTTAGGAAAGGCTGATCTTGCACAGAGCTGTAGTATGCGATGTTCGCGCAAGTGTGTAGTGTACAGCGAGTGCGAGCAAGAGATAGAGAGTAAGCTCGTACAGAACCCACACTGGGTATGCACAAGTCGGTCTGTTAGTACCTAGACTATAGACTAGGTCGTTTCTAAGACATCGACCCGGACTAGGTCGAGTCTTGCCTAATTCCCTATAGTTATGGCTCCGATACCAATCTGTCACACCCCAACCGATGACGGAAACATCGGGGTGCGACACTGAGCGAAACAGATTGTCCAGGAGTTTCCATAACAACTACGATTACCAATTATTTAAGCATAATGTCCCATACCATGACATAATAAGTAGCATAGTTATTACAGACAAATCAAAGACAAATAGTTTTGTTTCGACAACTCAAATATAAATTGTTTTTGTTTGTTTCTACACTCCATCCTAGCTCAATTCCATCAATAGCAGCAAAGCACAACATCCTAAACATTAGCACCTGTCACATACGTTAAAATAGTGGTTAATACACATAGTGTAAAGGTGAGCATACAAGTTTAGTAGATATAGTAGAGTTCGAAATCGTTTACGCATAACCAGCATGTGACATGTATAGTGCGAAGCTAGTAGGTTATCGACAATGAAATATGCACAGACTAGACTGCGAGTTGTAGAATGCGCAATACATATCACCACTGTGACATGTGAGAGGTAACCTTAACAACCCCCGTCCCCGACAGGTGCTGAGTCCAAACTAATAGTACTATCATTGCTAAGGCGTCAGGAAACAATCACAGTGTTAACATAACATACAAGCATTCATCGAGTAACAAGTAACATGCAATAACGGTCAGCGTATAAATAGTGTTTGCGTTGTGTGTTCAATTGTGATTTAGAATATGTAACGTATGTAACACCCAAAAGTGAATAAAGAAAAAAGGGATCGAGTATACTCACAGCGATGGAAATGGATTGAAGGGAGCGCTAGAGTGTTTAGCCTGAACAGTTAACGATAGCATAATCGAAGAGCGGTGCGTAAAACGGTGAAAAGTGACTAAGTGCCGAATGGTAATCCGATCGGATGGCCATTCGATTGGATTGGCATTCGTTTGGTAAGGATGTGTTTGTGTGTGATGGCTTTGAAGTTTTCGTTGTAGCATTTTGAAAATAGAGAAGTATATCCACCCTTCAGGTCGATCGATCGAAGTAACACATAACGGTCGTTCGATTGGATAGAATAACCTGTGTTTAGCGTTTGCGATGTGATAGAATTGCGATTGCGATTAAACATCTCAACATAAACATAACATGCACAAGTAACACATAACGGCCATTCGATTGGATAGCGATCCGATTGGCAAGATACTTAGTGAGAACAAGTTCACAACAGGATGGTTACTCGATTGGATGGCAATCCAATCGGATACCAATCCGTTGGAAACTGTTGCCCTTTGAAAATGATCAAGTACCAAAGTTCCTGTTAGGCCCTTAAAGGTTTATGGATAAGTGAATTAGTGGATTAGTAGGAGTGTGGGTTGATTAAGGGTTTTGGGCTTATTTGGGTAGTCATGGGCCTAGGGTTTAGGGAGCATCCTCCCTAATCCCTTTCTATAAATAGCAAGTGATGTAATAGGTGCATGGTTGGTGATTTTGGTAAATCTTGTATCAGACAACACTTTGTATGCAAGATTTGTGAATCATTTGAATACATTATCATCCTTCTTCTTCATCTCTTGTTTCTTTTACAACTTGTTTGTGTGACTCCGCCACCTTACGAGTTGTGCGATATCATTGTGATCTCGGTTTCGGGACTCACAATTGGTATCAGAGCCTGTCGAACCTGAATTCCAGGCTCGAATCTGATATTGCGTTGGCTGTTTTGTTGCTACTGTTCCGCATTTGTCACTGTTCAGGTTTCTATGTTGTTCTGTGTATTTCAGACTGTTTCTGTTTATATCGGACTGTCTTCAGAGGATTTCGGGTCATTTTAGATCGTCATTAGTTATCACGGACTTGAAGTTTGCTTGATTCCGGATCATCATCATCAGATTACGGATCATCTTCATCATATTACGGATCACAATCATCATATTACAGATCGCAATCATCAGATTACGGACAAAATCATCAGATTACTGACAAAAATCATCAGATTTCCGATTGTGATCATCAGATTTCGAATCACAATCATCAGATTACGGATAAAAGTTAGTCATTTTGGATAAAAGTTAATCATTTCGGATCACACTGTTTGAAGATTGCCTGCTTCATTTCGGACTCATCAGCACGGATAAGAACCCATTTCGGATAAAAGCCCATTTCAGACTACTGTTCATTTCGGACCTGTTTCATTTCGGATCTATGACCATTTCGAACTCTCATTTCGAACTTTCATTTCGGACCTCATTTCAATCATGTTGAATCAAACCGGTGTTATGAACGGTGTTGTGACTGTAGCTGATCTCACTAATGCTACCCTTGCTGCAATTCAGACTCAGTCTTCAGCCTTCCATCAAGAACTTGACCAAGTTATCGGCACGTCCACCAAGGTTCCAAGGTTTTTATATGGGGACGACTACTACGAGTGGAAGTTTCAGTTTGAGCAGTACTGCAAGGCAAAAGAGCCCCATGTTTGGAGAATCATCAAGAATGGACCACGTATCATCATGTACTCTACTGAAGATGATCCTCAAACCCAAATTCCGAAACCTGAAAACATTTTCACTGAAGATGACCGAAAAGTCGTTGCTGAAGATGAAGCTACTTGTGCAACTCTGTCAATGGCCCTTGGTCCAGACATTTCAATCAGAGTTCGAAACTGCAAAAGTGCAAAAGAAATTTGGGATCAACGGACTCACTTGTTTGAAGGCAATGCTGACATGAAAGCTAGCAGGGTCAACATGATGAATCAACAGTTTAGCTCTTTCAATCACATCTATGGAGAAACTGTTGAAAATCATATTAGAAGGTTTGTTAAACTCATGTCACAAATGGTGAGTGCAGGAATCAGCATATCAAACAGTGGAATGAGTCGTCATCTTCTCAATTCTCTGCCTAAAGGATGGGATGCCGAGGTTTCTATGATCAAGCATACCAAGGATCTGAATGAAATGACACTAACGGAACTAATTGCTACAATCAAGTCTTGTGAAATCGACAATCAACAAAGGGAAATTAATCACAAGAACTCGTTGATGGCTGCTGGAGTAACTAGTCCCAACAATGCTGCACCGATGTCTCAAGCTCATCCAAATCTGGTTTTCAGTCCTGTTCATGGAGTCATGAATCACAACCCAAACATTGTCTTCAGTCCCATTGCTGCACCAAAGTCAAACTATGTGTATGGGATGGCTGTTCCTACCTCTCAAGCACCTGCTGTTAATGCCACAAACACGCAGCCACAATCTCAGCCACAGCCACAACATGCTAATGATGCTTTCAGCTCAAACACTCAACCTGTTCCTCAGAATACCCCATCAGTGGGTCACATGGCTTTCTTAACCAAACAGAATGAGGAAAAACTTGCTCTTACACCCTCTATGATCTCCAGTTTCAATGCCTTCTTGGCAGGAGACCTCATGCCTTCAGGAGTAATAACACCAGATGTGAATCAAGTCATGGAAGAGGACTTGGGTGAGCTGGATGTGGCTTGGAACATGGCTATGTCAGCATTTAAGACTGATAAGTTTGCGAAAAGATATGGACGTCATCCTATGTATGCTCATCCTAGAGTACTGAAAGACAGGCTAAGGTGCTACAGGTGCTATGAACCAGGGCATTTTGCTAGGGATTGCAAGAAGGCTCTTACAGGGTATGAAGCTACTCAAGCAGCTGCAGCAAGGAATAAGGAAAGGTCTATGGTTCCCGTCACACCTGCTGAGACTGCAACCTCAAGTGGACAGGGTAATTCTGGAGCTGGAAGGGCTTCAATCACTCAAGAGCATAATGGTTTCAACTGGGTTGATGTTGTTGCTCAAGTGGAATCTATGAAGTTGTCTGAATCTGTTTCTGAATCTGTTGCTGTGGACAAGGTTCATCAGTGCTTGATGGCTATAACCGAGGAACCAAAGTCACTCGCCGAGACGGTAAATTCCCTTTTATGTACTGAACATTGTAGGAAGAAAGTTGCTTTGCTGAGATCCCAGAATTCAGCTTTAATCACCGATTACAACACTGTGATGGGAAAGTACATCAGTCTTTGAGAGAATAATAAAATTCTCTATGAAAAGATTGAAGCGCTTAAAAAGGACATAGCTCAACTTCACAGAGACGTGAATCAACAGCAATGTTGGGTTCACGACTATAAACATAGACTCACAGTCAAAAATCTTGAATGTGACTCTGTGAAGGGTGAGCTAGAGCTCCTCACTGGAAAGTATATATATAACGAGTTAAACATCAAAATGTTTGACACTTCCAGTGCCACGGTTCAAAATCTGTGTAATGTGCAACTTGCTTATCAAGAAAACAATGGAAAGGGATTGGGGTATAAGCAGGTTCTGCCACCATACAATCATAATTATTCCAGATTGCCAATCACTGAGCAGGAAATGGAAAATTATGACACAATGATGTATGGCAAACCTAGTGATTACGTTGCATATGATCCATCTAAGTTTAAAAAGGATCCATATGCTGATTTCAAAAAACCAATGAGTTTTGTCAAAAATGAAAATGTTCAAAATAAATCCGCAGATAAGTCCGATCAGATAAATGAAACAGTAACAAATACAGAAACCGAAACTGAAACAAAAACGGAACCAATTAACGAACCCGCAGAGGAGATGAAGGAAAGTTCACCAAGTTCTGATTCTGTTAAAAATACTAACTGTTCTAGTTTGTGTGCAGAGTCCGTAAGAACTGAAGAAAAGTCTAAAGAGGATGATGAATCACATCAAAGTGTTACTGATAATATTATTTCTGATAAAACTGACCTTTATGCTTGGAATTGTGTTTTTTCTTGGTTTGTTTAGACTTGGGATGTTCCCACTAAGACTGACGAATCTGGTGCTATTATCTGACGAATCTGGTGCTATTTCTGATAAATATGATGCATGTGATAAAAATGACTATGTTGAAAATGCTGAAAATGTTGAAAATGGTGTGGTAGGAGAGCCTGATGTGTCATCTGAGGAATTTGAGACATCTGTTTCAAATAACTCAGAAAACAATTCTGATAATTCAGAATACTGCATCTGTATGTCTGAAACATTGAATGACACATCTGATGATGAATTTGATGTGATTGATTGTGATAATGAAGAATTTATTGTTGAGCAGGGATCATCTGATGATCTTGGCAATAAAAATGAGGATTCAGGAATCTCAGATAATGAACTCAAATCTTCGAGCACTTCCGATTGTGATGATCAATTAGAATCTAGAAGCATTGCGAAAGAAGACAGTCAAACTGTCCTAGACACAGACTACTCGTCATCTGAGTTACCAGAATCTTCTAATGTCGAGAGCTCAGAAGCTGATCTGACTGAAGAAGAGACATCCATAGAGTCTAATTCTGCAGAAACCCATGAAAACTATGGAGAAGGAATCCATAGAAATTGATTCCACAGTCGATTCAGATGATGAAACTGTAGAAGAAATTATTGTGGAAACCTTCTCTGTAGATTCTCCTGAGGACATGGTCTCTAAAGAAAAGGAAGATGTGAAAGTCACTTCCACAGACAGTTCATCTATCGATCCCAAAAGTAACCTTAACAAAACAGAGTCAACTGAATATGTTCCCCCTAAAAGAAAGCGGTCACGTAGAAACAGAAGGCCAAAGAGAAAGAATGCAAAAAGGGAAAACCCAAATCTCAAGCAAACAGAACCCAAGCTCAAGGGTAAGGTCGTGGATACTTACTCTTGTGCTGATAGCTGTGAGCCGGGTTCCTCCAAGAACAAGCACCCTCAAAAGTACTCAGCGTCAAATGAATGGAAAAAACGTGATCAGTTCTCGAGAATAACGCAAGCCGAACTAGATGTTTTTTTCTCAAAAAGGCAAACATGTTTTAACTGTGGAATTCCGGGACACATCACAAGAAATTGTGTTCATCGTCCCTACTACTCTAGGAACATGTACCATCATCAGAAGGCCATGCACTCTAATTTTATCAAAAATCGACATCCCAAAGCAAGGCCTTCTGACAGAGACTGGAATCTTGTTAAACAGGAAAACCAAAAGTTTTTAAAAACAAACAGGTTTCAAGAAAAGAAAAAAGCTTCTTCGTCAAACGGAAGTGTCTCGGACACCAAAGATTGGAAACCAAAAAATCCTGTTAGATCCCATTCTCCGTGTTCGCAACCATCAACTTCTACCACACCGCCTAAAACCACAAACAACGATAAAAATCACATGATCTTTCTCGAAGTTACCTGCACAGATAGCGATGGTAAACTCAGGTCTTCTATGGCCTGGGTTCCACTCTCTAACTGATTCCGTTATATGTGCAAGAACGACTATGGAGGGCTATCTTTAGACTTTGGTTTATTGATAGTGGTTGTTCCAGACACATAACGGGAGACATATCCCAGTTGAATGATATCAAGATATTCGACGGTGGATGTGTCAACTTCGCTGGAGGAGAATCAGGAAGAGATCTATGTCGCTCAACCGCCTGGATTTGTTGATCAAGAAAAGGAAGGGTATGCCTACAAGCTGAACAAGGCTCTGTACGGCTTGCACCAAGCACCTCGTGCATGGTATGCTACCCTGACAGAACATTTGCTCGCTCATGGATACACTCGAGGGATGATCGATCAGACATTGTTCATCAAACGTGTTGATAAGGACATCATCCTAGTTCAAATATATGTTGACGACATCATCTTCGGATCGACAAATGATACGCTTTGCAAAGAGTTCGAAGAGGTCATGAAGAGGAAGTTCGAGATGAGTTCCTTAAGAGAGATGACAATGTTTTTGGGCCTGCAAGTCCGTCAGAACAATCAAGGAATCTTGATTCACCAAAGTAAATATGTAAATGACGTTCTTGCAAAATTCAACATGACAGATTCAAAGCCGATAGACTCCCCAATTGCAGAACGGCCGTTGTTGACTGAGAACCCAGAGGGAAGTCCTGTTAATCAGACATTGTATCGCTCAATGATCGGCTCACTAATGTATTTGACTGCAAGTCAGCCAGACATTTTGTACGCCGTCTATCAGTGTGCTCATTATCAGGCTAACCCTAAACTCTCTCATCTAATTGTTGTTAAAAGAATTTTCAGATATTTGAAGGGAGCTCCTAAACTCGGACTCTGGTATCCCAGAGATTCGAACTTTGATCTGTTTTCCTTTTCAGATAGCAATTTTGGAGGAACTGACAGGGACAGGAAGTCTACATCAGCTGGATGCCAGTTCTTGGGAGATAGACTCATTTCTTGGCAATGCAAGAAGCAGCAGACAGTGTCTCTCTCCACAGCGGAAGCAGAGTATGTTGCAGCATCTGTATGCTGCTCCCAGGTTCTTTGGATGCAACATCAGCTGGAGGATTACGGTTCGACTTATCTTGATACAACTATTTATTGTGATAACGATGCCGCTATCCAGATCACTAAAAACCCTGTTTTTCACTCCAAAACCAAACACATTGACATTAAAATTCATTTCATAAGAGATTGCTTTGACAGAGGTCTTATTAAAATTGAACAGATCCATACTGACGCTAACACAGCGGATCTTTTTACCAAACCTGTCAGCATCTCTAGGTTCAATGTGTTTGTAGACCTCTTGAAAATGATTCGCTTCACCGATTGAGATTTAAAAAAATAAAATAAAATAATAATAATAATCTATTGTAAATAATTAATAAAGGGGTTTTTATGTGTCTCATCTGGTAAATTTGGGCATAAAGTATTCTACTTTTGCACAAATTTAGGGGGAGAAAAAGTTGTTGGGAAATGAAATGAATTTTCGTGATTAAAGAACTTAATTAACACACATAAAGTTTCAAAGTTAAACAGGCTAAGCTCCACTGCGATGTGTTGATAGGTCTACCGCTCGAAAAGCAAAAAGAAGTAAAGTGATACAAACATAATGGACTGGACATCTCGTGGATAACAGACCAACGGCGTATGATTTCATGGTCTTAAATCCTGCGTTGATAGATAGCCAACATCTGAGGTTTCGGGTCTTTATACTGATAAATCATCCGGAATATCAGGGATGTCTCTCTGTTGCATCCAGACTATATGCAGACCTGGGCACAGTCAGGATATCTTGCTAAAAGAGCCACAAAAAGGGCCAAAACCTGAAAACGGAAGAAATCTCACAAAAAGGAGAATTCCGTGAGCTATCATAGCCAAATTCGTACCGTTTAAGGTATTTGTCTCGCCCTAGTCAGAACTTCCTTGGTCTCTCTGCTGTACGGATGTACTGACCTGTTCACCAGGAAGTCTGGCGTTGAAGAATAAAAAGGATGATCTCAGTATACTCACCTGCTACGATGAACCGTTGTGCTTACCTTGATCGCGGGGGTATGCCTTGGAATGGGACACACATATGTTTCAGTATAATTCTAACTAAAGCGTATCGTGAAGCTAAAAGTTGAAGTTTGAGCGGTGGATTTAAGAGGACAAACATATCAACAATCGCATGGACCGGCCCAAGTAAACGAGGGGATGAAAAGTGTCCCTTAATCAGTTCGAGAACGATTTGATCCCATGACAATCTTCCCAAAATCACCCCTATGTTAGTATCTTGTGCATATTATTATTTTATTATTTTATTTTATTTTAATGGTGCTAAGTGGGCTGTTTCGTTGATTTTGATGGGGGGTATTTTGCTATCTTGAAAAGTTGAATAAAATAATAATAAAGAATTGGATCTGGATGGCCCACTATTCCGGATGGGACCCATCAGGAATTGACTTAGTCAATCCTGAACAGGCCCATCATTTCAAATCATCCGAAATGGGCCTGGCCCATAAACCATTCCGGAGTATTTAATGAGAAAAGGACAAGAGTCCGTATCACAATTTCGGATCATCTCGGATGAAGCTGATTGGTTCTCTCTCAACTCGCCTCATTTCGGATTGATTACGGACTATAGGTATATCATTCCGGATCACAAAGTTGCATTACGGATGATTCCGGATCATTACGGACAGGGAGATCATCATCACGGATGATTCCGGATCACTAATGATTCCGGATTGGAAATTCTCATTTTGGATGATTTCAGACGGAATGTGATTCCGGATAAATCGGTTCATCCGAAATGAACCCCATCATTCCGGACCTTGACCTTTGACCTGATTTTTTATTTAAACCCTTTCAAATGGACCTTTGGACTGCTTTTTGGACTGCTTTTGCAACAAGTTGCTTGTGTTTAAGTTTTTGACGTGTTGATTTTATTAACTCGTCGTTAACTCGAATATAAGTTAACTTTCATCTTAAAATGATCTAACGACAATGTTTTAGTGCAGAAAATGGCCGGTGCAATGTTACAGGAAGGAAACCAATGGCAATTGGAAGTCAATGAATTTCATAATCAAGCAGGATTCTTATCAGATCCTCCAGCAGATCAAGCAGAGTTATTTGGATCCTTAATCAGGGGTCTGAACAATTGTCCTGTCACGCATGCTTTGAGAGCAAATCTTGTCATATGCAGCAGCTGCATTAATACGTTTTGGAACACCGCGAAGATAAACAGGCAAGGAGCAGGATCTATCGAAGCTACAGTGCAAAAGACAAAGATTGTTGTGACTGAAGCTATGATTCGAGAAGTATTAAGATTGGGAGATCAACCGCATCATCTAACGTTGTACGATCAAGCTAGAGTTCAAGCTGCATTAAGAAGGATGAGCTATGAAGGTGGTTATCCAACTGTCTTGAAGAAACTATTTCCACCATATTGGAGGCTTTTAGTTCACTTTTTCCTCCAATGTATTGCTGAAAACAAGGGTGGATGGGATCAGCTAAACAAAACGTAAACATCTGCTGTTGTGGCACTTGTGAATGAATGGGATTACAACTTTTCGGCCTTCATCTTTGATAACATGAAGAAAATGTTAGATGATCCAAAGAAGAAGATCTTTATGTTGTACCCAAGGTTCGTCCAGATGATTCTTGATGAACGATACCCTACGTTAGTCAAGTGGCCGAATTACATCAATTTAAATCCAATGGGGCCAGGTTGCTTTGAGAACGCTTGTAGAAACAAAAGAGCCAAGCATCATAACTTTGAAGGAAGATATGCTCTTGAGAAGCATGGGAGGTTTGCTGACATTGTGAAACGAGCACCTGTCACACCAGCTCCTCCAGTGGTTCCTATTGCTCCAGTTCCACCTCCAATCAATGCACAAATAGCAGAAGAGCATGATGTATAGCTCATGTAGCAAGTACAACAGGCGGCTGATGATGAAGATGAAGTTCTTTTAGTTGATTCTGAATCAGAAACAGACTGTAGTGAAGAAACTGATTCTGAAAGCAAAGTGGAAATAGTGATGTCTGATAAGGAAGAAGATGTCGTTCGACAGCCTGTGCCGATGACCTCTGATAATCTTGCAGCTTTGAGTCGAAGTATACAGGGTGGTAACGGAGACCCTCTATCCATTTCCACTACTGATATTCAAGAAACAGCTGATGTTACTGAAGAATCAGCTCCAAAGAAACAAAGAACCGACACTGCACCAGAAAACACTCTTTCTGGGCCCTCGACTACCTCTGAGTCTACTCCTACAGTTGATCCTCAACCTGATCCACCAACAATTGATGCATTGAAGAAAACAAACCTTGAGGATCCAGACTTGTATGATTTCAACTTCGACTTTGAAACCACTTCCTCGCAGCCAGGCAGTTCTAGTGGTGGTGTTCATTTTGAAGCAGGAAGTTCTAGTGGTGTACATACTACTGAGCATATGAAGCTGCATTTTTATATGCAAGCGAAAAGTGTCAAGTCTTGGAGAGCGACAGCGACAGTGATGAAGATGAATATGTTAAGAGGTTGAAAAGGCGTGTAGTGGTGTTAGAACAAGATGCAGAGCTAAAGAATGCTCAGATTATTTCTCTTCAACAAGATGCTGAACTGAAAGAAGCCCAGATCTCATCACTACAATCACAAATCACTAACAGAGATCTCACAATAGATCAACTACAAGGTGATGTAGGGATATTGATGTCGACTGTCTACGATCTGAAGGCAAAGCTTGAGAAGAAATTTGGAAATGAGTTTGTGGATAAGGAAGATGAGCAATTCTATGTGGGAAGAACAGAACAGACTTAAGAACAAAGAGCAGCAGCACATGCAGCAGCTGAAGCTGAGCGTGCAGCAGCTCTAGAAGATTATTTGGCCGCAAAACCAAAGAAATTAAGCAGCAAGTCCAAGAAGAGACGAGAGGAGAAAGAAAAAGAGAAAGAACAACAGAAGCAAAGAAAGAAACAGTTGTTGGTGATGAAGAATCAAGATATGAATCCTCTAGATGAAAACTTTCAGCTAAAGGATCCCTCAACAAGGCCCGATAGACTTGTGATGGAATTGGGATCTACTCATTAAGATGAAGTGGGAAACAAATCAGAAGTGGCATGTTGGAGGTATGGACCAGACAAATAGATGTGGTTGATTACTCGAAAGAGTGGACATAGGGAATATTATGGAAAGGAGAGTCAGTTTGAATCCTAGACTCAGATTGACTTGAAGACACTATTGCGTGCTCCTTACTATGATCCAGATCTAAGCAAGAAAGGCAGAGGTTGGGCATTCCACTCGCATCTTGAAAAGGAAGTGAGAACAAACTTTGCAACCATGAAGACTGCGGAGCCAATAGTGGGAAGAAATCTTGGTGTTCGTGACTCCTTCACCAAAAGGACTGTCAAATCAATCATCTGGCCTCCCACTGATAAAGAGAAAATCATTCCTCTTACAAGAAAATTTGAGAAAGGAATACTAAAGAATTTCAAGTTCTGGGCCTATGATCCTAAAATGGCCGAAGCTGTCATAGTTACTGAAGAACAGGCCATCAGAATTCCAAACTCTTATGATCTGATGAGTTTTCATGAAGAAGACATCTTGATTCTTACAAGTCATCAAATCCGAACCAGCGAAAAGTATGAGGAATGTGCCAAATCCTGGACAAGTGATGCTGCCAACATCTTGAAGAACTATCTTTTTGCTGATCCTCCACCAGGTCCTCTTGATCCAAGAGTCTGATGTGTCTACTTATCCAATAAACCTAGGGGAGATTGTTATGCCCTTAAAGGTTTATGGATAAGTGAATTAGTGGATTAGTAGGAGTGTTGGGTTGATTAAGGGTTTTGGACTTATTTGGGTAGTCGTGGACCTAGGGTTTAGGGAGCATCCTCCCTAATCCCTTTTTATAAATAGCAAGTGATGTAATAGGTGCATGGTTGGTGATTTTCGTAAATCTTGTATTAGACAACACTTTGTATGCAAGATTTGTGAATCATTTGAATACATTATCATCCGTCTTCTTCATCTCTTGTTTCTTTTACAACTTGTTTGTGTGATTCCGCCACCTTACGAGTTGTGCGATATCATTGTGATCTCGGTTTCGGGACTTACAGTTCCAAATGTCATATGATCGAATGGTCGTTCGATCGGATGGCTATCCGATCGGACGGCAATCCGTTCGATGTTCAGTCCTTTGAAAACTTGGAAATGATTAAGTGTTTGGAAGCTCAAGTGCAATCCGATCGGATGGCAATCAGATCGGACGGCAATCTGTCCAAATGATTCCAATCGTTTTGAACTTGATTATTTTGAAAGTTTGCGGTTTGTTCGAGACGGTTTGACAACGTGCTAAAAAACAGAAACCCCTTCTTGACCCAAGTGATCCGATCGAACAGGAATCACCCAAGTCCGATCAGTTAACTGTTCGAGGCGGTGGTTCATGCTTAACCCGAAATCAGTTGTCCCTTGGATAGAATTCAGATCTTGGACCAACACATCACTAAGAAAGAGTAGAAGGTCTGAACGAGCTCCG